>CANSZD010001754.1:0-106015 GCA_947648045.1 Beta corolliflora
CAATAAATGAAGAAATTGACGTTTACCAAGAGCCTTAGTAAAAATATCGAGTCGAGCATTAGTGAGAACATGATGGGTAGTAATAAGACCATCGCTTGGATCGCATCGCGGACGTAGTGACAATCAGCCTCGATATGCTTTGTGCGTTCATGAAAACGGGATTTTGAGCGATATGTAGAGCGTACATACTATCACAATAGAGAGACATAGCACGAGTGCAGGAGAACACCTAAGCTCGAGAAGAGCTTTCAACCACTTCAATTCGAAGTGACGTGCGCCATGGATCTCGTACTCCGCCTCCGTCGAAGAGCGAGAGACCAGTATGTTGCTTCTTGGTCTTCCAAGATATAAAAGAGAGAGACCAAGAAACACAATCCACGATCTAACAATGAAACCGGGTAACTTGGACAACTCGCCCCGATCGAGAATCACATCATCCCGATAAGGAGAGATCACATCGTGCCTTGAGAAGAATACCGGGCCAGGAGACCCTTTAAGGTAACGGACCACACGAATTGCAGCCTCCCATTCTCTCCCGACGAGGAGCCCGCATGAACTCGAGCCAAAATATGAACCACTAGAAGCCGGGAGTCGGACGAGTGAAAGAAAGATGGGATGAGGCGACCCACAAGAAGACGATAAGACTCGGGATCGGAGAGTAAATCACCGGTAGCAAAGAGCAAGGGAATGATTCTTGTTCGAGCGGAAAGGTAATGGTTTCGCACCCATAAGACCGGTCTCGAAATGATGTCCAAAGTATATTTTAGTTGACACTTGAAACAAACCTTCAGGGACTGCAAGAGCAACCTCGATGCCAAGAAAGTACTTTGAATAACGAGGATCCTTCATATGAAAGCAATCACCCAAATCTTTTTTTAAAAGAGAGAATAAGACGGGAATCATTACCGGGAGATAATGAGATCGTCGACATGGACAAGCACAGAGCTTGAATCAAGCCGTGACCCGAGTGTGAACAAAGAATAGTCCGAGTAGACGGGAGCGAAACCATAATGTAACAAAGAGGCCGCAAGTTTAGCGAACCAACAACGGGGCCTGACGCAATCCATATAAAGATTTCCAATGGGCGACATACCGTGCAGGGCCGCGAAGGAGTAAACTGCGGTGGAGGTTTCATATACACAACCTCCTCTAAATCACCATGAAGGAATGCATTATGAACATCCATCGATGCGGTTCCAGTTCTTGGCAAGACGAATGACAAGAAAAGCCCGAACGGTGACCATCTTCGCAGCTGGAGGCGAAGGTCGTTATGTCAGACCCGCTGACCGATGATTGCCAAACCAACCAAACGAGCCTTAAGACGCTCAACCGAACCATCGAGTGATATTTAATTTTATAAACCCACTTGGACCCGAGAGCTTTATGGACCAGGAGGAAGTTCTTCCATATCCCAAGTAGCATTATCTTCAAGGCACCAATTTCCTTCGCATGGCTTCACGCCGACCAGGATCCGCATGGCCTCACCAAAAGACCGGGGCTCAACCCCGGAAGTAACGACTGCAAGAAAAGACGGTGGCGCGAGAAAAATTTGTCACAATTCACAAAATGTGCTAAAGGATATGGCGTACTGAGGAACTGAAGAAGAGGGAACGGACGAAGATGGACTCTTTTTCCGAATCTTGTATCGGTGACAAAATCACGTAGCAACAACGAGGAGCGCTTGTCACGTAAACCACGCCCAAGAGAGGCCTCATCAGGATGAGAAGTAGAAGGGGTTGCCCACCGAGCGTCGAGGATAGTAGAGGATGGGTTGGCCCACTGTGGTCATGGTATTCCGTAAGTGAAGGGGCGATCCACTTGAGGCATGACGGGCCGCGAAGGGTTAGACACACACCTGCCGAAGAGCGCTCCTAAGAGCGGACCCAGACGAGCGAGGTGAAGGGTCATACGGGCGTAGCTCACGCGTTGGGCTTGGAGCAGCAACGACCTCCAAGGCGAGGCCCAATAGGGCGTAAAAGCTTCATGGTCCAAGTCAGTGTCTAAAAGGAGCCAAATTAAGAGGAGTAGGAGCAAAATCCTCCATGGAACTCAAGTCATCAACCGGAGGAACACCCTCCAACTCAAAGGAAATTTGTTTCATGAAATTGCACATCCCTAGAAACAAAATATTGGTCGGTCTCAAGGTCATATAATTTTCACCCTTTCTTGCCATTAGGGTAACCTACGAAACACACAACGACGACTCAGAAGCAAATTTATCACCTTTAGCACGTTGATTATGAGCAAAACATAAGCACCCAAAGACTCGCATGGCATCAAAAACGGGAGATTTTCCCGTAAGAACCTCATAGGGAGTAAGACCATGCAAAAGACCCGATGAGTACGGTTAATTAAGTAAAAGCGGCCCATGACACATTCCCCCAAAAACTAACGGGGAAGGAAGCTTGAAACATGAGAGCCAGACTAACATTTTAAGATATGTTGATGTTTTCGCTCAACTCGACCATTTTGTTGAGGGTGCCCACACAAGAAGTTTGAAAGAGGATACCATGAGTGTCCGGATACTCGGATAAGCAATTAAATTCGGTCCATTATCAGTTCTAACAATCTTAACATGGGAATCAAATTGTCCATGAATCATGGCAAAGAATGACGAGAAAAGCACTTTCAACCTCCTTCTTATTGCGCAACAAATAGACCCATACCGCACGGGAATAATCATCCACCAAAGTCGGGAAATAAACTAAGATCACATGAGGAGGGGTGTTATAAGGCCCCACAAGTCATAATGAAGAAGCTCAAAAATACAAGATGCTTTATTATCACTAACTGGGGGAAAACAATCACGTGTTTGTTTAACTTGTGGACACACAATACAAGCCTTATTTAATTGTTTCCTAGAAGTACTAGAACTAATAGCGAGGGAACTAACTTGACACGCGATCCGAAGGATGACCCCGAGGCGTCGATGCCACAACTCAAGCTCGAGATAAGCCCGAAGTCACCGCTTGAATTGTCGGGATGCTACGGAAAAAATAGAGTCCATCCGCGCTCACTTTGCTCCCAATCGAGGTCCCGAACGTTGGTCTGTATAGCACATAAAGAAGTAGTGAATTTAACGTGACAATTAGATTCATCAATCATTTGCGACACCGAAATTAAATTGCAATGCAAACGAGGAACATATAAAACATGATGAAGGGTTAGGCCATGGGTAAGATGCACACGGCCCTCCATAGTGGCAATGGCACAAGTGCCATCCGGTAAACCAACAGGGCATTCGGCAATAGAAGTAACATGAGTGAGAGACTTAAGATCACAAGTAACATAATGAGACGCTCCCGTGTCAATAATCCGATTGGCTAGAAAAGACATACCCGTCATCCGATCACCTTTAGTAGTTTCATGATTAATCAATTGCATTAATGCTTGAACTTGTCTTGGACTTAAGTCAGCGAGAGGAGCCCCTTGTGGAACGGCGGAAGTGCCCGGGCTCGGGCGACAACCGGCGTGGGCCGTGACGCACCGTGACGACCACGAGCATCAGCCTGGGCAGCAGTGGGCTTACGAGCATCAAAGGAAGAGAGGGGATGGGTACTCGACGAAGTCAACACGGCAGCACCACTCGACTGGGCAGCAGTGGGCGAAGGACCCTTCGAACGCCCACCGAACTTTTCTTCCCACCACGCAGGGCGACCATGTAATTGGAAACACGTAGATATGTCGTGTCCCATCTTCCGGCAGTGTGAACAAACAAGCTTCGCCCGATCAGCCTTGTCGAGCCGCGAACGCCCGCGGTCAACCTGGACAGCGAAGGCATGAACGTCTTCTTTCACGGCTTTGCCCCTGGCAATATCCCGCGAACGCTCTTCTGTATTAATGTTTGATAAATTCGTCCATATCGGCGGGTGGCGATGGAGACAAAAAGGTTCTTTGCGTGTGGTGGCATACAAATCATCATCCAAGCCAATGAGGAATTGATGGATTTTTTCCTCTTCACGATCTGGGGCAAAATTTTCGGCAACCCCACAGGGAACATTGGTTACAAAACGCAACCGTGGAGGGCTTGAGGCGGGTCAATTCATCATATAACCCCATGAGGCGTGTGAAATACTCTTCAATGGACATAGCCCGTTGTTGTTTGCAGTCAACAATGGAGGCACGGATTTGTTGAAGCCTCGGGCCATTAGCAACACAGAACCTCTTTTCTAAATACTCCCATAACCGCTGTGCTTCATCATGGAACGGAATGGAAGCAGCGAGTTTTGGATCCATACTACGTAAAATCCATGAAACAAGCATGGAATTCACGGTTTCCCAGTCAAGAAGTTTCTTCTTCTCAGTAGGTTTGGTAATGGTACCATCCACAAAGACGAATTTACGGCGAGCCTTAAGTGAGAGAGTAAGGGCTCTCGCCCAAGCCACATAGTTTTCGCCGGTGAGAACTACGTGAGTTATTAAATTGCCAGGTTGATCTCCAGAGCCAAGATAGAAAGGAGAAGAAGGGTTTATTTTGTCGTCCTCCATGAAAGCAACCGCCAAGGCTCGGTGGCGCTCAGCTATCGCCGACGAGGAATAAAAAAAAAAATAGGATTGTGAGGCTATGCGGTATCTTGCTCCGATACCATGTCAAATTAGGTTTAATGATTTGTCTTAGTTTTCCATTCCACTGTCAATTGTTAATATACAAACTAAGCTAACTATACGTAGGCCTTGAGCCCAACAAGCTTAATACACTAATTACATTCATTAAATACTATATGGGCCAATATCTTCGCAAGCACCCCTTCGCTCGCCGGCTAGTGGCCACAGCTCTCGTGCCGCGGCCTCACTATGTTTATGTGTTCACCTCACAAGCATGTACATCATCACAACCACAGAGAAGCTCTCCATTTAGCATGTCAACAGCTTGGAAAGCACCCCCTCCCTCGCTTCTCTGCAAATGTAAACAGTCCATGCATATCTTATCTAATTCTTTGGATTATAATAGTACATACATTTTAATAGAGGATACAAGGATAACTATGTAAGTTTTGTATATTTATACCTTATATATGTATGAACATCGACTCTTAAGACAGCCAGTCAAATTAATCCTAATTTTTGACCTTTTTGTATGTCGAGTGTCTTTTATTATATATTCTAGTTTTTTTCTTATGAAATCAGTTTTTATGTACTCCTGTATCTTATCTAATTTTCTAAGTTTACCTTGTAATAATCAACGGCAACGAAATTAGCCCATCTGTTTCCAGCAGCAGCATTGCAGGTGCGAAGCATGTTCATCAAATTGGCGGAATTGTCTACACAAGAAAGTTCTTTCAAAGGAACAGACCTGAAATAGTTTACCAGAACAAGTGATTTGGTTTCATCCTTAAGACTTGATGATTCTCCCCTGTTTGTGCAACTTCCAGCTTTCATCCCCCCATCTCCATCTGCAATAAAGTTTGGGCACATTGCAAAACGTAGAAGCTCACAATGACAATTGATTATAGGAGATTGAAAAACTAAATGGACTAGGATTGTAGATTTGTAGTAGGGAGTCGGGACGTATAATGGATTCCTAAAGCATCCATTATACACTCGGGTGCACCGTGCACCTAAACTAGAACACCAAAGACTATTTTCGCTACTTATTTATTTAAAACGTGTTTGATGAACAATAAATCATTTTTAACAAGTATCTCAAATTGTAGTTGCTAATTTATGTTAAATTGATTTATTACGTCCATAAAAAAAATCAAAATAGGCCAGCCCCATTTTTAACAGGATCAGGTAGAGATTTCCGGTTTGAAAATTAAGCCTGATCCACAACGAGAAACTTGTTCAGGCCATATTCTCAAAATTTATCATACACCCGGGTGTACCGTGAGTATGGTACACCCAATGCTATTTTTTTGCTCATTGAAATCATCCAAATGAGCTGTTTGTACTAAAAATGAGAGTTCCAAATGAGCAAAATTAGTCTTGAGTGTACCATGCACATGGTACACCCGGGTGTATGTTGAATGAACTCCCATATTCCGGACCAATCCATGATCACCTCCCGTTCAAAATTACAGTATGAACTTCATTAAAAATCATCAAACTTATTTTTTTTTTAATATGTACTTCAAATTTGGGAGAAGGGGTTAGAGTGAAAGGCAAAGATAGACATTTTACATTGATTTTCGACCATATAATTCCATTGGTAAGCAATGCCTTCGCTGTTTTGCTTAGATCTCATAGAAGTAAATACAAGTAGCCTTTGATTTTTGGCTACCATATCACTGACTGAAGGCCAATCTTGGCCTTGTCTTGGCATCTCTGAAATTGGAAACCAATACTTCATTAACCCTGCCTTAGTGAAGACCTTGGTCAACCCTTTGTATGCCTTGACATAATCCTCCAAGATTAAGGTCACAATCTCTGTTGGTTTAGAAGACAAGAAAGCTTCAATCTCCATCAAAGTATTTATTGCCGGTTCCTGTTATATATATACATAATATAAATCTAATCTCATAATCCTTGATCATAAAATATGACAAGGTAAATAATAGTCACAAGCATTATTGAAAATAGTTATCGCTTAACCTAAAACATTTTTTAGCGAGACCTGTGCTTGGTTAATCTTAGCACATAATTCAAGGCATATTTCAAAATTGTTAGTTGTTTAAGAAAAGGATTTTTACAATTGAGACCATGCATGTTATTTCTCTAATGAATTAATGGCAGTGTTTTTAAATTAAATAGCTATAAACAATTGGAGAGAATTAAAGGACTCACAAAGGCGGTATAATCATTGCATTTTCCTCCAAAGGAATGGCACAACCATACATCTCCATTGAAGTCATATATATCAAGCATCAAGGCTCGAACACCATTCTAAAAAATTTTAATTAAGATTAAAGTTAGTTAAATAAAATTGATAAATCTGGGGAATGTTTGAGGCAAAATCAATTGAATGGAATTTCTTACTTGGAGTTGTTGAGTGATGTTATCTTCTTGATTTGAAAAAGTGATTCGAGGAACTTTGGTATGAGAGTACTCTCCCTCGATAGCAAAAGCGTTATGTGTCGTCAAGAATGAGTATTTGTTGAAAGGTAGTGAATTATTCTATATTTGATATATTCAAAAGGGAGAAATTTGGTAAGTGCATGCAAACAAGCAAGTTCAAAAAAAAAGATGTGAAAAAATAAGGTTTTAAACAATAACAAGTTTGTAAACTTACTCATTACAGAAAAAAGAAAAAAAAAACTAAAATATTCACTCTGTCTCAAGTTAATACAGTACTTAATAGGCGACCTTTGTATTTTGGTTGACCTAATTATAATACCACTTTTCATATTTAATCGAGCTTAGCTTAAACATTCCTATACCTCTCTTACTAATAGTCTGATACCATTATTAACTAACAATTTTAAGAACTATGGCATAATTGAGATGAAAAATATATCAAGGATAATTATACATATATAGAATTTTAACTAAGATTCTTAAAAACGACTCTAGGCAAATGTGATATATAATTATGATTTTTTTTATAAGGTTGATTTGATCATAATTTGTGGCTCAATTTACATAGGTTTAGCTAGGTTGGACACACGAGAGCTTTTCATTGCGGAGCGGAGAGAGAGAGGTTGGTTGGTTCATTAATTAGAGCATGTGATGTGACTACAAACTGAATGCATCTGGCCTGGTGCTTGGGAAATTTTACAACTAGAGTGCTACATACTTCCTCCTTTTCAAAATAGTTGCACCATTTAATTGCTTTTTCACGTTTGTCGCGACGCTTTTTTGAACATTAATATCTTTTATTGCATACAAGTAAAAATTATAAAAAAGTTGATATTTGAAATCCTTGATTTGAGAAGTATTTAACAAGATCCCACTTGAGTATGTTTTTTCTTATATAATGGTTAGGGAAAGCTTGTCAAAGTTAGTTGATGAATAGTGACGAAATGTCAAATGGTGCAACTATTTTGAAACGAAAGAAGTATATAATATGTAGCATGTCAAAAACATTGTACTTCAGGAAATTTCGCTCAAAAAGACTACGATCTTATTCTTGTATGATATGTCAGTCTTTTGAACATATTAGGAATAAGATATTCAATCCTTGATAGACTAGTGTTCGGGCTCAATTGTTTCTTAGCAGAAACAACTAGCTGTTGGGTTATTGTGGAGATGGTGAAGCAAAGCTCGAAGAAGACAAGCCAAGGAGTAGCTGGGCCCGGACGGGCTGGACATGGGCCCGGGCGGGCAGCATCTTCGTGAGCCCGGGAGGGCAGGATTCAAGCTCGGGCGGGCAACTGCTTGGCATGCCTCAAGATAGCTCGTAGCAGGGAGCTTGGTCATCGGTTTCCCCGGGCGGGCGAGTGGTGAGCCCGAGCGGGCTCCATGGCCCGGGCGGGCGGCCCAAGGCCTGGGCGGGCGACCTTGTTGATGTTGCTTCTACCCTCGAGGCAGGAAGTTGCAGCAAGGCACGGCCCGGGCGGGTGTTGTTTGGGCCCGGGTGGGCGGGCGATTCTTCGAGCCCGCTCGGGCAGTCCAATCTGCACGTGTTTTTTACGATTTAAGTTTTAATCGTGGCCCTTGGATTGCTTTTAGTTCTAGGAGTATAAATACCCTATTTTCTGGTTTTAGAGAGAGTAACACACATATCTCATTGTTCAATCTTGGAGCCTCATCTTTTCTAGGGTTTTAGGAGAGAGAGTGAGTTTGGGAGAGATTGTATGTTCACCATTGATTCTCCATTGTTTCCATAGTGCAAGTTTGTGGGTTTTTCTCCCGGAGCTTGGATTTCCCACGTTAATCTTGGTGTGTTCTTTCTTGTTTTCATTCCTCTTTGCATTTCTTGTTTGTTGTTTCAATTTCATAATTCTTCTTGATTATTGTTGATTATTGCACAATCTAGTCAACACTTAGTTTCTAAATCACAACAATTGATATCAAGAGCTAAGGTTTTAACTTGGGGGAAAGTGATTTAGTGTTGTGTTGGTAAACTAGGATTTGTGGTTGAAAAATCAAAGTTTGGATTTTTTGGTGTAGAAAAATCAAATTTTGAATTTTTGGGTAAACTTAACAACGGAAGAAGGGAGATTGAGGATTGAGAGGTTTGATGGTAAAGATTTCGGATTTTGGAAAATGTAAATGGAGGATCTTTTGTATCAAAAGAATCTTTACTTGCCTCTTGAGGGAAAAAGACCAAATGGTATGCTTGAGGATTGTTGTGCATGTGCATGTTAAGTTTTGATGATGAAAAATAATAAATATAGCATGAAAGTTTGTGACAGATGGTTGAGAAAGGAATAAATAAATGAAGACTTTGAAGAAATGAAGAATCCATTGAAGTCCAAGTTCATATTCCTAAGTTTAGTTAATATATGCAAAATGTAATATACTTGAACTAGATGATATATTATGTGCCAAGTATAGAAATATAATATTAGGATAATTATTATTTTCTTAGAGTTAAGGAAATAAATAATTATGTTAATTTTATATATCTATATAAAAGGAAAAAGATATTCGAAAATCAAGTTTTAATAACAATGATTTCTGAAAGAATTTTTATTAAAAAGTGTTTTTGGTAAAAACGTGTTTTTGTTAAAAACCGATTTGGAAAAGGATTTTGAAAAACCGATTTATAAAAGAATTTTGAAGACAAAAGGAGTTTTAATAAAGAAAACAAAGATAAAGAAAAAAAAGGGAAAACTGATTTTGATAACATGTTTTATATAAAGGTAATTACTAGTTGATTTTGGAGAATTCTTATCTTATAAGGATTGAAAAGAAAAATCAGTTTTTATGAAAGATAAAATTTGATTTTAATAAGGAAAAAGCTTTTATCCCTTAAATTAAGGAGTAAAAGATAAACATATTTTTTCAGAAGGATTTTCGGTCAGTCAAGAAGCATATAAGGGATTGCAACTCAATTTTATAACTAATGTTTTCAGAGAGAAAAAATCGGAGATATTAAGAGCTGAAAACGATTTCCTAAGGCACAGAGTATATCACAGAGTTCTAGTCAGATTAGGAAACTAAACAACGTTTGTAATTGTCCTCTAATTTGCTTGAATAAGAAGCACGCCTTTGAGGATCTTTTCTTTCTGTAATCTTTCAGATTATAGAGAGTAGCAACACTTAGGGTTAAGTGTTGGGGAGCACTACTAGAGTTAGTAGTGGGGGAATCGAATTGTATCAAGGGTTTGGTATTTTACGGTTCAAATAATAAAAGAGTAGTTTGTGTGGACGTAGATCTCAGAGGTGAGATTGAACCACGTTAAATTCCTGTGTCTTATTATTTGATTTCATTGTTTTATTGTTTGATACAATTTCGTTCGAGCAAAAATATTAATCGGAGAATTTACGAGTGAATAACACAGTGCATGGCACTGTGCCATAAGAGTGTTTTTGCGAAAATCGATTAGTTTTAGCTACTCAATTCAACCCCCCCTTCTTGAGTGTCACCTTGAGTTCCAACAAGTGGTATCAGAGCAGGTTATTCTCGAAAGGCTCATCCCTAGAGAATAGAAGTCATGAACATGCAAGACGACTCTCGAGATAGACACACAAAGTGTCCAATTTTCAACGGAAAGGACTACGGATGGTGGAAGGCTAGGATGAGGATCTACATCCAAGGATTGGACTATGCATGCTGGAAAATCATAAGGAAAGGACCAATCCTTATCCAAGCCAAAAACGATGAAGGAAAGATGGTCGACAAGGATGAAGACGACTACAATTGATTGACTATGCAAAAGCCGAAAAAACTTCAAAGCTATGAGTATTCTCCAATATGGAATTGGACCCGATGAATACTCAAGGATCTCGGCTTGTACTACCGCAAAAGAAATATGGGACACGCTGGAGTTGGCCCACGAAGGTACGAATGAGGTAAAACAATCTAGAATAGATTTGCTTGTCCAACAATATGAATTGTTTACTATGAATAAGGACGAATCTATTAAAGAGATGTTCACTAGATTTACACTAATCACTAATGAATTACGTTTTCTAGGCAAAACATATACTTCTGAAGATTTAGTGAGAAAGGTGTTAAGAAGTTTAACAAATCGATGGCTCCCAAAAATAACCGCTATTCAAGAAGCTAAGGATTTGACTATACTTTCACTAGAACAACTTATTGGATCATTAATGACTCATGAACTTGTCTTAGATTCTAAAACTAATGAACCAAAAAGTAAAGGTATAGCCTTGAGAACTGAATTGGAAATTGAAAATAGTGATAGTGATGATGATATTGATTTTCTTACTAGGAGATTTAAAAATTTTCTCAAAAAGAACAAAAACAACAATCCTAGAAAATATGAAAATTTCAAAGGTAAGAGCAAGGTAAGAGCACTACCTCTAACCTTAAGAAAAGTGCTACTAATTCGGGTTGTTTCAAGTGTGGAGAGTTAAATCACAGGATTAAAGAATGTCCCTTATGGGATGATGAGAAGCCCAAAGAAAGAAGGGAGCAATCGAAGAAAGAATTCAAAAAAGGCAATGATTCTTTGCCGTTTGGGGAGATTCGGATTCGACGAAGAACGATCGGAGGCACAAAGTGCCATGAGGAAAAATTATGTCCGAATGCTGTACGGACATCACAGAGAAAGGCACAGTGCCAGGACGACTCTCACTTGTGTCTAATGGCGAAAAGTTCGAACTCCCAAGATGAAACTGAAGACAGTGAGGTAAGTCTTCTTTCTCTAAAACCTGCAATACATCTTCTTTCAAAAAACCAACTTGTTACTTTACTTGGAAATATCATTGATGATTGTCAAGAAATGAATGATGATTTTTCAATCATGAAAAAGGAAGTAAAAAATTTAACTAAGCAAAAGATTGGGTTGGAATTGGAATATAAGGATTTATTAAAGGACTATAAAGAACTGATGAAGAAGACTGATGAACTTGAAAAAATTATTGAAGAGAAAGATACTCGAGATAAACGCTCTAAGATACGAAAAGTCTCTTGCTAACGAAATCGTAAATGACACGGTGCCATACACTTGTGTTAGAAGTCGAAAAATCGAGTCTTGAAAAGCAAATTGAATCGCTAAATCATGAGTTAGTTGAACTAAAGAATTCAAAACAGAAATCAAGAATTGTTCCACTAATGCTGCCTAGTGATGCTAAGATAAGTGAAGAACTTGATAAAGTTAAGAGAGAATTAGAAATTTCGAGAAAAAGAAATAGTGATCTAAATACTTCTGTTGAATTCTTGGAATCACAATTGACTATTGCTCGAAAAATGTATGAAAAGTGGTCGTATGGTCTAAAAGCTCTCGATTATTTGTCTAGTACAACTAACAATCAAAACAAAACTGGTTTGGGATATACAGGTCAGCAACACAGTGTACGGCACAGTGCCAAAAATTTTGAAAGAGACTTTCGTAAAAGAAAATATGTCGATCTACCTGAATATTTGATTTGCAACTTCTGTGGAAAGAATGGACATCTTATGGATAATTGTAATGTCAAGAAAAGGAGTGTTACAAAAAATGTAAAGAACGTAAATCAAATATGGGTTAGAAAAGACTTGTTAGAAGCTCAACGAAAGACAAAGGGACCTAAGCAGATCTGGGTTCCTAAAACTAACAAGTGATCTTTGTGCAGGCAAACGTGAGAGGATGCAGCCTATGGTATCTCGACAATGGCTGCTCAAGACATATGATTAGTGATAAATCTCAATTCCTCTCACTAGTAGCCTACCATGGAGGGTGTGTTACATTTGGCGACAACAAAAAAGGAGAAATATTTGGTATTGACAAACGTCGGCAAATCCCTAACACACTCCATAGAGAATGTGTGTTGGTAAGTGGTTTGGAAAAAATTTGTTAAGCATATCCCAATTGTGTGATCATGGTAATTCTGTTGAATTTCAAGCATGAATATTTTACAAGATAATTTGTGGTTTTGGGATAAATTTCTGGAAATTAGTTGAGTATTATGCTTGTTGTCCTCCTTTAAATATGTTAATTGGAGTAGGAGTGCATGTCTTTGTGAAACACTGTGGGAAAAAGTCTACTTGGTATAAAAAGGACTCGTAATGGTCTAATGATGCTGTCTTAATGTCATGATCCTAAATTGTCGAACTAATGAGCTATATGATCCTAAGTTGCCGAGTTATTGAGCTATGAAATGCTACTTCTTTCTCCTATGGCAAGCTTGATCTTTATCCCGATATTCTGATTTTCTATTTATGAGTTTGACATTCGTGCCTCATTATTTCTTTCTTTCATATGCCTCACCTTATCGTCATTTCCCTATTATTATCCTTCTTTTCCTCACCCATTGATCCAAAGTTCAACAAGTGCTTTTAATCTTGATTAATAATAATTTAAGGGGCAAGAACATCTTGATAAGATGATGGAAGAAAAAGACGCATCAGTTAAGGGGGAACATGAAAAGGTTGGAATGAAACATTACGTGAAAGAATGAAAAGTATTGATTCACATTGTGCAAGGCACAGTGCCATGAGATGTATCAAAAGGAAAATAAGGTCCGAATTAACTTATTATCTTTGATCTCTTATTGATTGACTCTAATAATATTGTATGGTCTGCTTCTCCTTCAAAAAAACAAAAAAAAAGGAAAAGAAAAGGAGAGTAAGACACTTATTTTAGATAAGTCCTAGAGTTCAATTCAAATGTGAAGAAAATTATCAAAGTTTTGAAGATCATCATTTTGGATTCCAGTATATCCGAAGATCAGTTATATTTGGAAGGGAATAGATTGTTCATTGGCACAGAAACACACACAGTGCCACAGTGAAGAAAGTCCTATGATGTTCATTTGCGGAAGTTGAAAATCTTAAAAGGTTTAAGCACTTGTTGAGCCAATTGCCATTTCAAATCTTCAAGCTTGCATTACCTATCTTTTTCTTACTTTCTTAGTTATTAGCCATGATACTTCATGATTATTTCTTGCTTAATAACTTCGGATTGTGAGTTGGATTATTTTTTGCTTAATGACTTCGGATTGTGAGTTGGATTATGACATAGCACCAGCATCCTTAGTATTTATTGCTTGAGCTACTTGCATTATTTTGCTGAATATATCTCACTTTGACTCGCGAAACATGTTGATGCTATCCTTTTTGATAATGTCAAAAGGGGGAAAAAGATGGGTATAATACTTAGACTAATGAATAATTGGTTATCTTGGTTACCATGTTACTTGTGAATGATGTTGAGTTATTTTTCCCTACTGTGAATAATGGTGCATATTTTGAGGGGGAAAAGTGATTACTGAATAATATTATATTGAATGTTTGTCATCATCAAAAAGGGGGAATTTGTTGTGCATGTGCATGTTAAGTTTTGATGATGAAAAATAATACATATAGTATGAAAGTTTGTGACAGATGGTTGAGAAAGGAATAAATAAATGAAGACTTTGAAGAATTGAAGAATCCAGATTGAAGTCCAAGTTCATATTCCTAAGTTTAGTTACTATATGCAAAATGTAATATACTTGAACTAGATGATATATTATGTGCCAAGTATAGAAATATAATATTAGGATAATTATTATTTTCTTAGAGTTAAGGAAATAAATAATTATGTTAATTTTATATATCTATATAAAAGGAAAAAGATATTCGAAAATCAAGTTTTAATAACAACGATTTCTGAAAGAATTTTTATTAAAAAGTGTTTTTGGTAAAAACGTGTTTTTGTTAAAAACCGATTTGGAAAAGGATTTTGAAAAACCGATTTATAAAAGAATTTTGAAGACAAAAGGAGTTTTAATACAGAAAACAAAGATAAAGAAAAAAAAGGGAAAACTGATTTTGATAACATGTTTTATATAAAGGTAATTACTAGTTGATTTTGGAGAATTCTTAAATTACCTTATAAGGATTGAAAAGAAAAATCAGTTTTTATGAAAGATAAAATTTGTTTTAATAAGGAAAAAGCTTTATCCCTTAAATTAAGGAGTAAAAGATAAACATATTTTTTCAGAAGGATTTTCGGTCAGTCAAGAAGCATATAAGGGATTGCAACTCAGTTTTATAACTAATGTTTTCAGAGAGAAAAAATCGGAGATATTAAGAGCTGAAAACGATTTCCTAAGGCACAGAGTATATCACAGAGTTCTAGTCAGATTAGGAAACTAAACAACGTTTGTAATTGTCCTCTAATTTGCTTGAATAAGAAGCACGCCTTTGAGGATCTTTTCTTTCTGTAATCTTTCAGACTATAGAGAGTAGCAACACTTAGGGTTAAGTGTTGGGGAGCACTACTAGAGTTAGTAGTGGGGGAATCGAATTGTATCAAGGGTTCAAATAATAAAAGAGTAGTTTGTGTGGACGTAGATCTCAGAGGTGAGACTGAACCACGTTAAATTCCAGTGTCTTATTATTTGATTTCATTGTTTTATTGTTTGATACAATTTCGTTCGAGCAAAAACATTAATCGGAGAATTTACGAGTGAATAACACAAAGGCACGACACTGTGCCATAAGAGTGTTTTTGCGAAAATCGATTAGTTTTAGCCACTCAATTCAACCCCCCTTCTTGAGTGTCACCTTGAGTTCCAACAAGGATGAGTGGAAAGTTCTTGATAGGAAAGCACTTGGAGTTGTGAGATTGACATTAGCCCGGAGTGTGGCTTTCAATGTCAAGGATGCGAAAACAACGGCGGGATTGATGGAAACTTTGTCAAGTATGTATGAGAAACCATCGGCTATAAACAAAGTATACTTGATGCGTCGTTTGTTTGATATGGAGATGGTTGATGGTAGTTCGGCCGCCGAACACATAAATGAGATCAATTCGATTTTGGGTCAATTGTCTTCGGTTGATATTAAATTTGAGGATGAAGTGAAGGCATTGATTTTGTTGTCTTCTTTGCCCTTGTCATGGGAAACTATGGTGACCGCCATTAGCAACTCCTCCGGCAAAGGGAAGTTGAAGTATGATGATGTGAAAGACTTGATTTTGAGTGAGAGCATTCGAAAGAGAGAATCCGGTGAATCATTGAGTGGTGCTTATAGTAGTGAAAGTAGGGCATGTGAAATCGAATGGGGGAGCTCATGTGGTGTGTTGGGGTTGTGGTGATGAAGGGCATTTGAAGAGAGATTGTCCAAAGAAAGGGAATGGGAATGGGAAGAAAAAGGTTCAAGATAATGATGAAGAAGATGATGCATCAACTAACTTGATTTCGGAGTACGATTTCGATGTTTTGATGGTAAGCATGGATGAACCGAAGAGTTGGTTGGGTGCTCGGGATCATGGGTCTTGGATTCGAGTTCTTCTCACCATTCCTCACCATGCAAGGAGTTGTTTTCGAACTTCAAATCCGGAAAGCTTGGAGAAGTCTATCTTGCGGATGGCAAGGTAGTGCAAGTCATGGGGCAAGGTGATGTGAGTTTGAAACTCACTCATGGTGGCTTGTTGGAGTTGAAGGATGTCAAGTTCATTCCAAGGTTGAAGAAAAGCTTGATTTCGGTGACTCAACTTGCTACATCGGGTCACAAGATTATGTTTGATGGTGGTTCTTAGAAGCTTGTCAAGGGAGCTATGGTCATAGCTCGGGAAACAAGAAGTGGAACACTCTACACCATAGGGAGCACAAGAAAGGGGCCCGGAATTGGGATGGGAACTTCATGGAAGGTGTCGTTCGGTCGGGAATCTATCGATAGTGGGCCAAGGGATGAGAACCGTGGTGAAGCGGTATCCCGATGGCAAATTGACCGGTAAGCGCCTGAGTAGAAGGGCGGCACACATGTATGTTGTGCCGGAAATCCTAAGTGGAGCAAAGGGTGTTTTGTTCGGGTGGGAGCAATGTGAGTTTGCTCTTAGAACAATGAGAAACTTCTTTGGCTTAGGTGATGATTACTTTGTTGGGGTTGGATTGGACCTCAATGGTCTTCCTTGGTTGGAGAGGAAGGGTCTTCATTTGGTTGTGGTGTCTCTTAGATGAACCGACCTCCGGGTTAGGAGGGTGTGTAGGTATGTGTAGGGATGTTACAATGATTTGGAGGTGTTGTTGTTGAGAATCAAAGTCGGTGTTGACTTTGATTTCTTTGTATTGGAGTTGGTGCAAACTTCAATGTCATTTCCTTGGTGTAGAGGAGATGTGCTTTGTCATGGGGATGCTTAGGCTAGGTGGGAGCATGGTGGTGATGCTCGGGATTGCATCTAGGTGGGAGTATGACCGTGATGGGTTAGGAGAGATCTTGGATCGGGGTTGGTTGAGACCTCGATGTCGTTTCCTTTGGTGAAAGGGAAGCGGGATTGGCCATGGCCAATGTATGGAGGTGATGGTGATGGTATCGGGTATTTATGGTAGGATGTTCTCTTGCTTAACCCGATCTCTAGGTGGGAGATTGTTGGGTTATTGTGGAGATGGTGAAGCAAATATCGAAGAAGACAAGCCAAGGAGGAGCTGGGCCCGGGCGGGCTGGACATGGCCCCGGGCGAGCAGCATCTTCGTGAGCCCGGGCGGGCAGCTGCTTGATGTTGCTTCTACCCTCGAGGCAGGAAGTTGCAGCAAGGCACGGCTCGGGCGGGAGTTGTTTGGGCCCGGGCGGGCGATTCTTCGAGCTCGCCCGGGCAGTCCAATCTGCACGTGTTTTTTACGATTTAAGTTTTAATCGTGGCCCTTGGATTGCTTTTAGTTCTAGGAGTATAAATACCCTATTTTCTGGTTTTAAAGAGAGTAACACACATATCTCATTGTTCAAACTTGGAGCCTCATCTTTTCTAGGGTTTTAGGAGAGAGAGTGAGTTTGGGAGAGATTGTATGTTCACTATTGCTTCTCCATTGTTTCCATAGTGCAAGTTTGTGGGTTTTACTCCTGGAGCTCGGGTTTCCCACGTTAATCTTGGTGTGTTCTTTCTTGTTTTCATTCCTCTTTGCATTTCTTGTTTGTTGTTTCAATTTCATAATTCTTCTTGATTATTGTTGATTATTGCACAATCTAGTCAACACTTAGTTTCTAAATCACAACACTAGCATATTCAACATTACAACTCAACTAATCAACGAGCAGTCGCGCATGTAAACATAAAAATTTGATCAGATTTAGTTGCAATGTGCGTGTTAGTTACATCTACTAGGCAAAAGAGAGTGTGCTAAGTGACTTAAAACGACAGATTCAAGGCATCCTAACAAGTATGCAGCAATTACCTTGAATACATTGTATAGTGACTTCTATGCACCCGTATTTTATTTCATTTTTTCATGTCAGGACCAAACTTAAAGCCCAAATGCATTAAAATAAATGTCTATTAAAATAGTGAGAATGAAAGTTTGTAATACCACAAGTTTGAATTGATCTGTGGTGGTACGTCTTACACATTTTGGTCCTATAAATCCTGCAAGACAACCGAAGCAGTGAAACCCTTCTTCACATTTCCCACATAAATCAATTTCTTCCTGTTATTGCATGTTAGCCAAAACAAAATACAAAAAAATTAAAAATTACACAATCATGAATTGCTATACCAAGTATATATGTACTTGGAAAATCTGAAAAAGAACATAAAATTTAAAAAGCATGCCAAATTCTTGAAGGAAGGAACAACAAACCTTGCATACTCCATTGGAGCAAGCATGTGAAAGTAGAATGGCGAATGAAAGAGATACTATGCAAATGTGTGGGAGAAGTGTATTAAGAGACATAATTATTGCTTGATTAAGATAATAAGTTTTTTGGCTCCCCTTAAAAAAGAAAAAAAAAGGGAGTATTATGGTATGGGGTTCGTTCAATATAAAAGGATGAGGGGATTATATACATTTGAGGAGTCATTAAGAAGTCCAGCTATTAAAGCATAAACTTATAGTATAAGGTACATAGGTCCTCTTATATTTTTACTAGTGTAGAGATGTCCTATCATTAAAGGCGTAAGGAGAATATGTCATTTATAGAAAAAAAATATGTCATTTGTAGAAAAGAATATGTCATTTATGGCAATATAGAATATAGAAAAGAAAATGGCAGTTGAGCTTGAAAAACACACATCACCAAATATATGGTCATGGAAAACAATAAACTACGATGACATTAATATACAAATCCATGGTTAATTAATTAAATTATCCGGCCCTCCTCTATTATAAGCTGGAGCTGACGTATTTTTACAAACTTGCAATAAGAATATCTATACAAATATATTAAAAGGCGTTCCTATCAAAGGAACGGTGCCACGTGTCACCCTGTTTAAGCTTCTAATACACATGTTTATAATCTCATTTAAAAATATTAACAATATGTAGTTACGTCTTTACGAGGATTCGAACACATGACCTTTGAAATAAAATGTGAGAGTTCAACCACTAATCCACTACAATTTCAATGCTTAATGTTTCAAAGTAAAACATAATAAAGTTTCATTATTTTATGTAATTATAAAGACATAGAAAAACTTTTTGATCTCTAACACTTTAATTAAGTAATAACATTATCTTACTCTAATTCCATTGAAATTGTTATTTTTATCCTAATTCCTTCGAAGTTTTTTTAAAAATAATTTATCATGCCATAACGTCTATTTTTCAATTTTACACTAGATAAAATATTAAGAAATGCTAATAAAACCAAGCATGAGATTTATAAATAATAATATATTTGATAATTGTAACTGACCCGGGGCATTTGCGCTTTATATAGAGTATGATCAATTTCAACCTAATACATATATGCCGTCCACATTTGTGTTTATCTACGGATAAAAACAAATTAATGTGCTTCTAAACAAGAATTAGATATTCTTCAGCAAGCCAAAATATGTTATTAAAAAAAATTAAAGTCACTCAAAACATTTTGTGTTACTGTTAGGTATATTGCTGAAGTGGAAGTTGATGATGAGCACAACAACGAAAAGGAGGGTGTTTAAGTGGAAGTTGACTTGTATTTAGATATGCTTCGACTAGTTTACATATATTTAAGTAGTTGAGCCATATTGTTTTCCTACGTCGACCAACTTTAAGCATATAATATACCCCTATGCGAAGGACCCAAAAGTACTCCTGATCGACTATCTTAATCAAGAAGTGCTGATTATCGATCTATCGAGGACAATTATATGCACTCTTCTTTTTTTCGAGGTGATTATTATATGCACTCTCACTTGAAAGTACAAATTGCACTTTCCACTTTTGCGAACGATAAATGTCCTCGGCTAAATCTTAATTAATTGGAAAAATGGATGAGAATAACGTAAATAAGTACATGCACCCAAGTGCACGTAGAGCATGGTGCACCCCCTTCTAAACTACGTCGTTTTATCATTTTTAGAGTCTATAATTTTAAAAAATTGTTGTTATTTGTTTCCTTAAATTTTGCAACTAAAGATTCCTTTTTCAAATTTAAATTTAAAAGGTACGTGTTCTTTTACCTTAAGCGTAGATGTTCATTTACTATATGTTCTTTTCATTTATAACCTATGTTCTTTTATAAATATAGATTTACATGTTCTTTAATTTAAGTCGTGTGTTCTTTTTTAAAGTAGAAAAGTTGTTGAAAAAAACTCGTGTTCTTTTATATAAATGGTATGTTCTTTTTGGGTGCACAATGAGCATTGTGCACTCTAGTGCATAATCCACGCTTTGTGAGAATAACCCCAACTTTGGCCCGTCCGTTTTTAATACCCCCAACTATTGGTTATTCCTGTATAATCCCAACTATTGGAAAGGTCCGCCATAAATGCACCTAGATGACTTGTAACCTGTTAACAAGGTAATTTTTTTTATTTTTATTTCTCTTTTATTTTTATTTTCAATTTCTACTCCCACCCACCACCATTTCGACCACCCTCCCCACTTCCACCCCACCCCTCCCTCCCCTCCACCGCCGTAACCCTTTCGCATTGACCCCCCCCTCCCCCTATCTTTCTCTCTATCTCTCGGTAACTAATGTATGTACATCTCTCTCTCCTCTATTTCCGGGTTGCCAGTAGCTTGCCACCCCTCGCACCACCGCAGCGCTACCTTGCTGCTGCCACCCTTCTTCTATCTAGCGCACCTCATGTGCGCCACCCACCGCAACATTAACCAAATTTGAATGGAATCTTACACCAATTAAATAAATTCATCCCTAAATTCGAACACAATGTGTTTGACATTGACTTAGAATTATACAAAATTGTTGGAAAATTCTAGGTTTTGAGCATAATTTATCAACGACTTATAGGCTTTTTTCATGTTCTTCTTCTTCATTAATATTTTAGGTTGAAAATTGGAGGTTTAGAGAATTGAAACCAAAGGAGAGAATATGTGAGAGAAACAAAACCTTGAGCAGATGAAGAAACGAAGAGAAAGAGACGCATCAAGCCAAAAGAAAGGATGAGGTGGCGATAGCAGTGATGGCTCTTGCCGCTCTTCCACAAGAGGCGAGAAAAACACAGAGAGGGAGGGTGTTGCACTCACGGGGGGTTTCAGTGGCTAGGGTGGTGAAAGGAGAGGGTGCGCCTCTTGTTTGGGGCAGGAAAGGAGGAGGGGGGGGGGCGGAAATGGGGGGTGGGGAAGGTGGTCAAAGGGGTGGCGGTGGGTGGTAGTGGGGGTGGAGAAGGGTGGGATTAAAAAAATGCAAAAATAAAATAATAATTGATAATAAGCCAATGAAAGCATGACACGTAGCGTATTTACCGGTTAAATAGGTTTCCTTCAGGTCACGGGGCATTTGTGGCGGACCTACCCAATAGTTGGGATTATACATGAATAACCCATAGTTGGGGGTATTAAAAGCGGACGGGACAAAATTGGGGGTATTCTGATCCATTTTTCCTAATTAATTAGATTAGGCTCTTGTGTGGTAGTAAGACGTTTTCTATATCTAAAGGCAGACATAAATAAGACACAATTAACTTTGACTATTTTTTCGAGGGAATTAACTTTGACATTGAAATTATTAAATCACAAAAAAACAAACAAATATTGAAATTACTTATTGCAAATATAGATAGTATCATCAAAGTTTCGCAGAACTTTAGGAACTAGATCTATTGAAATCTCCGAGTAACATAGAAGTTGAAAATCTTAAACTTTGAGTCGTTCAGGACTTTTATGCATGGGTTGAAAATAGTTGGAATCATATGTTTTGATATTTCATCTTATGTTCTATTGTCGTGTCAAAATTAAATGAAGATGACCTAAGAAGAGATACAATACAAATTATTAAAATGTATGATGCCAAGTATTTTCAACCCTTGAAAATTAGGGTCGGTTATGTTCAACTTATCTTATTTTATCTTATCTTATCTTATCTTATCTTATCTTATAAGATCTTATAAAATCTTATCTGATCTGATCTGATCTTATCTTATCTTATCTTATCTTATCTTATAAGATAGTTTATTGTGTGTGTCTAATATTTTATTTATCTTATTTTATCTTATCTTATCTGATCTTATCTTATCTTATCTTATCTGATCTTATCTGATCTTATCTTATCTTATCTTATCTTATCTTATAAAATCTTATATAAGTTAAAATAAGTTGAACAGAACGGACACTTAGTTATTAATGTCATTATTAAAACTAGATGATACGACACAATTAAAAATAATGAGACACAAAATCAATCACCGGATTACTAGTGCATATTCATCATACTGGCTATAGAAATCAATATTGTAAATCTCATTTTAATTGATGTACATCGAGTGATGATGTATTGAAATGTTTAATCATTTTCACCTTAAAATGAACAAATTGTTTAAGTAATCTCTTTATTACGTGCTAGATTAAGTTTTTAATCTCTACCATTGCATAATATTTCCTTCACAATGGTTGCATGAGGTATTTGCTAAAACTCAAATAGAACTATAGAAGCAATATGCACCCCAAGTAAAACTAGGAATTAGGATCTTCCCCATTAAAATAAAATTTTTAAAAAAAGAGTAAAAAATAGGATCTTGAATAAAACGTACCATATAAAATAAAAGGAAAACAAGGTACAATTCATACATGTATCTAAATCACTATTAAGTTACATAAAAAATGGAATAACGAAATAACGAATAATATATACTGCTTACACACTTACAAACTTATGCACATTATTACTCCAACTATAGTTGTATATTGTATTATAACAAATGTAAACCAAACTCAATCGAAAAATGATTATCCCATAATCCAAGAAAATCGAAACTTCAAAAAACAAAATTCAGAAACTTTTTTTTTTTGTGAATTGGCTGGCTATATACGAAACTGATTTTGAAAATTAGTCTTTTTTTGTTTCAGAGAAAAAGCTGTTGATCGAAGGCATAACTTCAGGAGAACGAGTCCTTAAGTACTTGCGAAAACCATGCTCTGCATATTTTTCTCCTTCCTCGTAGTTCTCCAGCACTGCTGTCGCCCTATGAGCTTTATTGATTCTATCATAAACACCAAGAAAAATATAATTAAGGAAGTTTACAGATTAATAAACTTGTAACACTATCTCTGTCTAATAGTCTTAGGGTCCGTTATGTTCAATTTATTTTAACTTATATAAGATCTTATAAGATAAGATAAGATAAGATAAGATAAGATCGGATAAGATAAAATAAGATGTTAGACACACTCAATGAACTATATTATAAGATAAGATAAGAAAAAATAAGATAAGATAAGATAAGATAAGATAAGATCATATCAGATAAGATCATATAAGATTTTATAAGATAAGATAAGATAAGACAAAATAAGTTGAACAGACCTGACCCTTAGTCGTCATACCTTATTATTAACGTAACAATTAATAAAAAATGGAGGAAGTATAATATAATATATTGATCCGTCTATCTTAAAATCTTTGTTTCATTTGCTTATAATGCGTACCCAGCAAAAATAGCTAGAATGGAACTAAAAACGAAAATGAAGCAAAGATTTTGAAACAAATCCTACGTATGGTTTAGAATAAATTGCCAAAAAAAAAAGTGAATTAGAATAGTTTTACCTGACATCAGGATTTAGAAGCACATTCCTTGTTAGCTGAAATATGCACATACCAGTGACAAAGGACATTGCTGCAATTAGCGGATAAACCTGTAAAATATAAAGCAGCAAGTATTAATTATTATCTAATGTACAATATCTCTATTTTTAATTTTACCTGAAATTACATTCAAAATAAGATTTTCATTTTTCAAAATGGATAATATAGTACATCTTTTATCAACGTTTTCGTAAGGATTAAGGAAGCACAGAACATAGGAAATAGCTTTCATATACTTATTCACCGGCGCAGCTGTTTTTAGAGATTAATATGGCTAAAAATGCTCGATATGATTGTTTTTTCCACAAAAGAAAAAATGATAATATTATGTGGAATTTTTAACATTTAACTTAGAAAAGTCGTTTTGTAAGATAAATATTTGTGAATTCTTAACGAACAACGTGTTTAAAAGATTAATTTCAGCAAAAGAAAACATGAAAAAAGAATTTTATGATATGGTTATAAAATGTTGCACTTATGCACTACTTCTTCTCATGTACCAAAAAAAAAAAAGTTGCACTACTATAGTCTATAATCTATATACAACATGGATGCATGGTGCGTGCAGTACATATCCTTATTTTAATTAGGTGATCGTACATGATCAAACCCAAGGATGGCAGTGGATGCAAACTAAATTACTTAGCTTGTAGAATCACTAGTGGAAAAAAACGCAAGGGCTGCGCTCAGTGGCGTATCCAGGAATTATGGGATGGGGGTACGAATGAGAAAGAATCAAATAAAACAAAATACAATACTTGAGTTGATTTACGACTAAAAATTCAAATCAAAATACAATGCCAATATCAATTAATGATTCAAATTACAACTAATTTAAAACGACGAAAATACATAAGTTTCAAATATATAAAAATTACAAGTGCATCCGACGTCCTTTCATAGATTGGAAGCGGTTAATTACATTTCACAACATCTAATTCCAAATTCAACAAATTTCAATTCACAATCTCTATTTCAATTTCACAATTTCTAATCTCTAATTTCAATTCAAGTAATCTCAATTTCCATATTTCACAATTACACAACATTTAAATTTCATTTTCATAATTTCTTATTTCACATCAAAATATCAATTCACATCAAAATTCCATTCACACAATCACACTTCACATCTAACAAAAGTTCATCAGTTCTTTACTTATTGGATTGGATTTTCATTCATAAAACTTCTTCTAATCATATCTCCAAATTCCATTCAAAAAAAATTGAGAAGTCTATAAACTAACAGAAATAAAAAAAAAACAAAAAAACTCAACCAGAGTCTATTTACGTTAACCGCCGTTCGGCGAGCGGCTGGCCTCCGGTCTCCTTCTGGCGACTGCCAAAGGTACTTAATTTTGATTTTCAACTACCAAATTCAATTAACTCAATAATACTATTTCACAATTTTCACATACTTTGTTATAGTTCTACGATTGTGGAATATTAACTGAAAAAGCTTAGGCGAACAAAAATGCGAATTGGTGAATACCGGCAAATAGATCTCGAATTCTTGAATAATTCGATGCGAGAATTATACGATTATTGATAAACTACATGAAAATTCACTAGAAACTGAATCAACAATGAAACAAGAGCAGTAATTCAGTAACTCATCCACTTACTGAATAATTCTTCCTCAAATTCTCCCGCAACTTTTTTTTTTCCTTTTTGCTTTTATTTTCTTCAAACAATTTTTGGGAAATGGGGGTACAACTGTACCCACTGTACCCCCTGTAAATCCGCCACTGGCTGCGCTGCAAGGGCTACGTTTTTTGAAAAACGCAGCCCTTCATTTACGAAGGGCTGCGGTCAATGCTAAAACCGCAGCCCTTTTATTGAAGGGCTGCGGTTTTTAAAAACCGCAGCCCTATAAGTAATAAAGGGCTGCGTTTTTTAAAAAACCGCAGCCCTTCACTAAAAGGGCTGCGGTTTTTAAAAAAATGCAGCCCTTTATGGTTTTTTTTTAAATTTTTTTTGAAAGGAATGAATTCGCGGGCTAGCTTAAACTGTTAAGTGGGCTAGGGTTCTCACTCCCTCATTCTCTCTCCTGTCTCACGTCGCCACAGCCTCCCTTCTCTCTCACCCTCCTCCTTTCTCCCTCCTTCCACAACAACACGACAATAGTAATCTCCTCCTTCCCTCCTTCTCTTTCACCCTCCTCGTTCGTTCGTCTTTCGTTCGTCCTCCTCTCAACAAGGGCTCGTCCTTCGTCTCCTCTCAACGAGGGTTCGTCGTTCGTCTCCTCTCAACGAGGGTTCGTCGTTCGTCTCCTCTCAACGAGGGTTCGTCGTTCGTCTCCTCTCAACATTTTACAGATGCGATCTGCGCCGCCTTGCCGCGCCGCGCTGTTCTTCCTCGTCGTCGAACTCCGCTTAAGCAACGACAGCAACAAGTGATAATTTTTCGTTTTTCAGATCTATAATTTGTTGATCTTTGTATTGATTAATGTTCATGTAATTTCAGATCTATAATTTGTTGATCTTTGTATTGATTAATGTTCATGTAATTTCAGATCTATAATTTTTTCTCTTTTGTATTTTCGTTTGCTTTTTTTCATTTTTGTTCGTTTTTTTTCAATTTCGTTCCCTTTTTTGTCATTTTCGTTCCTTTTTTTTTTCATTTTCGTCGTTCGTTTTTTCATTTTCATTCTTTTTTTCATTTTCGTTCTTTTTTTCATTTTCGTTCCTTTTTTTTCATTTTGGTTTTTTTCATTTTCGTTTGTTTCATTTTCAGATCTATAAATTTCGATGGTTCTTGTTGATTTTCCCTGTTGTAAAATTCTTGATATATTTAGGAGTACAAAAATGCAAAAAAAAAAAAAAAAAAATTGGGTCAAAAGGGCTGTGGTTGTGGTCAAAACCGCAGCCCTTTGTACAAAGAAGGGCTGCGTTTAAGGCCCAAAACCGCCACCCTTCCAATATGGAAGGGGCTGCGTTTTTTGGGCCTCAACCGCGACCCTTCGTTGTGAAGGATTGCGGTTTAAAAGCAGCCCTTCACTTTTAGTGAAGTCACTACGGAAAGGCTGGCGGCCAAAAACGCGACCCTTAGGAGTTTTTTTGACCATGCCCTTCGTTTTTTTCCACTAGTGAATATTGGAGGTGATACGTACCAAGATTTTTTTTTTTTGTTTTCGGCTTGTCTATAATTATAAATTTTTTGTCTATAATTATAAATTTTGTATAATGTTTTTATGATTCTGAGCTAGATATAGACCAAATAAAATGATGGCAAATAGTATACTTGTGGTAAAAAAAGGCGAAAGAAACTTACATCAGGTTTGATCCAACGTCCCATATTGACAACTTTTTGAGCTCTTTGAGAAGCTATATTATGTGTTTTTTTCCCTCTTTCTTGTAGTATTACCTGAATTACTGTGTGTGTATATAACTGTATATGTATATAATAGCGAGTATAAATTTGTATATATAGTACACAATGAACATCATAAAATTTCTGTGGGCTGTAAGCCTGTAACATGCATGTGATTAAAATTATGAGATTTATTAAAAAACCAGGTGCTTGAGCCTCTTGTTTTTGGTGTAGAATGAGAACAAAGGAATTGGAGAGGCTTCTCTTTGGTCAAGGAAAACGACCAGAAGAAGCAAGATTTTTCCCATCTACTTCTTGGTCAAGTCTCCCGCCTCCATTCGTATTATAGACTTACCTTAAATTCCTTAGTAGTTTATATATTTATCACCAAATCAAGAATATTATATTCATACATCAGTGTGAAACATTTTTTTAAAAATAAAGGTAAGGAAATCGAAAACATTAGGAAATCCTTCTCGAGGAAAAACATCAATATAAAACATATGTATTGCAAAACCTTATCGGATGTCGCTATTGCATAAGATCGTTTAAGAGGGAGTGTAATTAAAGTGACCTACATCATAGTATTCATAATTATAGAGAGCTCAAAATTTATAAGTCTATCGTTTGAAGTAGTCATCTTGTCAAAACTTATAATTTAGTTGCTTCATATTATAAAATTAGCTAAACATGCCGTGAGACAAATGGCATCGCAAATGCGCTAGGAAAACAAGTTTTGACATGGTGTGCTAATGACTTTAATTTATTTTTATCTATGTTGTATCGGAGTTACGTTTTATTGTGGGAGTTTTGTGGTGTAAGTTGATGTATTTATGATAAATTTTCTTAAGCACATGATTGTATGAATTCTCTCAAATCCTTGCTAGAAGGTGGTGAGTCTATTTCACAATACTTAAAAAAAAAACTAAACATGATTATCTAGAGGGAAATACTTTTATATTTTGAAACTGGGCATGATATTTTTACGGCCTTTTGTTGTCATAACTGATACAGGGTCCCAAATTGTTTATGTTATCACTCGAATATTGTTGAAACGAGGCTCAATTGTTTAGTTGCTATACATAAAAAGTAGGAAAAATTGATAATAACAGTCCCAACTATTGAACATCTTCTTTAAACAGTCCCATCTATCAATTAACTAACAATGGACCTAACTTGAACTTATGTTTGATATTATTAGTCCCTTGGAAGGGTTTACTCTTCTGACGGGTAAACCATTGGTCATGTGCATCTCTCGTGACATTTAATGACAAAGCCCCTACTACCATTTTCATCCACCCCCTCCCCCACCCTCCTTAGCCACCGCCCACCCCATCCTCTACCTGTTTTTTAATTAAAACAAAAAACAATGTTTAGACAAAAGAATTATTTGGTTTTCTTGAATACTCGAGGAACACCGACGGAGAAGCGGCACTAGTAGCGGACCTCGGCACCGTCAACACCCTCAAGCGGCACCACACCGAGGAGAAACGGTGACAACAACTAAAGCACCACCAGCACCAAGCCCACAAAAACCCACCCCCACCCCACCCCCACCCCACCCCAACCCGCGAAAACTCTTTTTCCTTTTTCTTTTCGGCTCCCCCTACTCCTCTCTCTCTTCCACTTCTCTTCATTATTCTTCTACTTCTTATACTTCATCATAGCATTTAGCAGCATTAACATAAGCCATCAGTATCAGTAAAGATGGGGGTTTTCGGATGGGTGGTGGGGATGGATTTTCGGATGGGAGTGAAGATGATGATGAAGAATTGAAGGTTGTGATGGAAGAGAGATAAAGAGGAGCAGTCGGGCGAGTGGGTTTCCGGGGTGGGCGTGAGTTTTCGGGTCGGAAATGGGTGTTTGGCGATGGGGTTTTGGTGTTTGTGGTGGGGATAATATGTTTGAGGGCACCGGTGGCAGTCATTGTGCGAAGGAGGAAGGATGAAGTGAGTGATGGAGTGGAGGGATGCCGTATAAAGTGAGGGGAAGCGAAAGAGTGAAGGAGTAATCGACGATGGGGGTGGTTGGTGTTCGTGGTGGGGATGGGTCTCTGGGGTTGGGAACAATGCGGAAGGTGTGGGGGGTGTAGTGTGGGTGGTGTGTTACGGGTTGGGGATAGCAGGGGTGGGAATTTGGGAAAGCAAAAAAATCAAAAAAATAAAGGCAAAACAAAAATAAAAGTTGTAAAAGTCATATGCAAGTCACGTGTGTAAGGTTTTCACCTGGTACTCTAGGTTATCAGGTCATCGGGACCGTTTTTGGCAAAGTCATGCAATAGTTGGGTCCAACTGAAAATAATCAAAAGTTGGGACTGATTAAAGAAGATGTCCAATAGTTGGGACTGTTTTTATCAATTTTTCCTAAAAAGTATAGCAAGTAATTATTCATAGGAAGTGGATAATTACTATAAAGTTGTCCCGTTGACCAAAAATGTAAGAAGATTTTCTTCCTAAGAAATTTGACTTTCCACAAAATAAAGAAAAACACATGATTATAAAAATGAAAAAACAAAAAAAAAAGTACGATCTTTCAGCCTGTTTCTTTTAGATCGAATTAGTTCGGTTCAATTCAGATAAATTCGGTTAAGTTAAGTTCGGTTCGGTTCAGGAGTTAGTTTCTCTCACGGTTTTCATTCATTTGATTCGAGTTCAATTCAGTCTAAAAGAACATAGCCATAATCCCCTAACAATAACTCATAAATTAAGAACCTTGTTAGCTTATTTAACTGGAATATGTTCTAGCTCATAGCAAAGAGACTATCAATTATAATGCTATTTTATGACCATTCTAAATATGACTATAAAAATGAAGTGGTTTAGATTTTTTTTTTGTATAATTTAAGTTTTTAGTTTTAAAATTATTCTGTACAACTAGATTTTTCATAAATTCATCATATTTATAACTATCTATACTTCTTTATCAGGTCTGGAATTGTATCTTTTTGGTGATACTCCATTGAACCTTCTTGAACTATCCCCATAGAAATATAGAATATGAGAGCTGCAGCACTTGATTTTCATGGGTGCCATAGGATATGATATATGTTACTCGGGGCAATCATTGAGTAACACACAGACTTTCTCTGCATCCAACTGTTTTCCCTCACTTTTCCTCAAAGCATAGGCAATATGACACAGCTCCTTTTTGTTTCTCTCTTGATTATCATCTTTAACTGTTCAAGAGAAGCGTCAATATTATACAAACTTCTATATAGAAGCACTTTAAACTCCACAAAGTTCTAAGGTTAAAACATCATTGTCTTAGAAGGGGACACATTACTTGTCCCTATACGGCTATACCATTGCTTTCCTTGCTTCAAGCTTCTTTAGTTATGAAAAATTGGTATGAATTTTAGTGAATCTTTTCTTTATATATACTCGGTAAATGTTAAAGATAAAAAAAGAAGTCTGAACCTTAAATCATGCTAACAAAATATGGGCTTACTACTATTAAAGTGAAAATTTGAAACATTGAAAGCACTCACAAAGAAAAAATTAACATTATTAACGTCATTATAGAAAGTTCTTTTAGCATTAATAATAATAATCTAAATGCCTCATTTTTCGACAAAAATATCACTCGATTAATTATTCCTGTTCATATAATTCATATTTTTGTATATGTATTTTTGTTCTATTAAAACTTCGATCTATTTTTGTTTGATGATCTATGATTCAATCTATTTTCACTTTTTTTTTCCTAACAATATTAAAGTGATTAAACGGTTAACTCCCAACATAGTGGGAAGAAATCAATCTCATGATATGCTCTTGCACCTTGAAGACCACAAAAGATAGTAATTCTTCAGATATGACATCATCATGATGTCATTGACCTTTGCTAACTTTCATGACTGTGATTTTCTAGAGGCCACCCTTACGCAGCTCTACTTGACCACAAAAATCAATCTTGAGTTCTTAATACTCTAACATTCGGCCTTTACACCAAGTGTCCAAATCTATGCAAATGTTGAGAGAAAAACACTCTTATTATCAATGTAACATTACTTAGTAGACAATCAATATTTTAAAAACTTGCCATTGTTTTTGTTCATGATGGTCTGATGGATGTGAGCCTCATGTGAACTTACAGTTTCTGAATCTAATTTATGTAAACATATTGTCATTAAACTAATGTAAAATTATTAACCGGGAACTTATCTTATCTTCTTTTAAAAAAAAAAAAGATTCGGAACTTATTTTATCTTAAATATCCTAACTTTGCTTCTGAAATGAGTGTCTTAGTTAGATGATGTATATATCAAGTCATTATCATAAGAAACAACATACACCACCCTTTTAAAGTTGTTCTCTCCCTCGTCTCTCGTTTCTCTCTAAAAACCCTAGTTTTCTTTTTTAATATAGGGGCTAGCAGCACCCTTTAGGGTGTGGTAAATTATGTTTTGTTCTTATTATTATTTGTTTCTAGATTTTTGTTGACTTTAAATCAATAAATTAACAATTTAGATAAAAAAAAACAGCATATACAAACACAAAGGGTAAATTCAAGTAAATTTTGGTTCAGTACTAGCATTGCATGCTTGCTTAATTTGGCTATTTGGTAGTAGATCCCACCCTTCTGGTACTCACCGTTAAAAGGAAGCACAAGGCGTTGCTTTAAAGACACGAGATTTATGTATTAAGATGAGTGTGTCATAAAATTTGATCGAACTACATTACATATTTACATACCGATATCATACTTAGATGATATATATATAAACCTCAACAACCAGTAGGTAAAACGAACCTTACATAAAAGGTGTCACTAGGAAATTCAAACAAACTCTACTACATTAGATCACTCTTTGTTCATCAAATTTTATATACTTATCATATTCAAATTCTCTCTTTTCAATTTCCTGCTTACATTAGATCATATAGAAACATATTGTTACAAGAAAATATAGCGATCCATAGATCGTAAGGCAGAGACTCGAGAAACTCAAAATTTTATATTAATTGGTGATCAGTATAGCGACATTTGTTACAAGATCAATTGTTTAGAGTTGCAGAAATGAGGATTCTCATTATAGCATTTAGTTTTGCGACACTGGTATTTTATGCAGGTTAGCCTATGCTTATTTTTATTTATTTTTCTTGGCCTAGTAGTAGTAATACTTTTTATTCATAAATTGTTTAATTCAAAATTATCTTTGTTTGGTTGTAGCTGCATATGATCCCTTGGATCCAAATGGGAACATAACAGTCAAATGGGATATTATGTCATGGACCCCCGATGGTTATGTGGTAAGTGCTAGGCTATTACTGATATTTATTGTATTGATCTCTAAATATATAGTTGCACAACAAAATATATATATATTTCGTGCGATTAAGCTGTAATTGTTAATCTTATAGTCTTGTAGAGTATGTTTACATATCTTTCTTATCTTTTGATCAAAATTAAGGATTTAAATGCACGTAATGGGTGCTTCAAGTTATAAAAAGATGTATAATATTCATAGTATATTAAAATCAAATTGTAAAATATTGTTTTAAAAAAAATAAAGGCATTTAAGGTATTTTAGTGGACACCAAACTTTTCAAGAAATTATTTTACATAATAGAGATTTGTGCAAATTTTTGCAAGCAACTATAACAATAAATAATTTTCAAATGTACCGGCACGTAGGCGATCCAGGGTGGCAATTGGGCTGGACATGGGCCAAAAAAGAAGTAATATGGTCCATGGTAGGAGCCCAAACCACAGAACAAGGTGACTGTTCCAAGTTTAAGGGCAACATACCACATTGCTGTATAAAGACTCCAACTGTTGTGGACCTTTTACCTGGGACGCCTTACAACCAACAATTCTCCAACTGTTGTAAAGGTGGTGTCCTAAATTCATGGGGACAGGACAAATCGGGCTCAGTGTCCCAATTTCAGGTTAGTGTTGGACAGGCCGGTACCACCAACAAGACCATCAAACTGCCCAAGAATTTCACCTTGTTGGGACCAGGCCCAGGTTACACTTGTGGGCCTGCTAAGATTGTTCCTTCCACCAATTTTCTAACCCAAGATCGTCGTCGTAAAACTCAGGCCCTGAGTAAGCCCATCTATCTCTTAGCTCTTGATAATTCATATATATGTTTTCTTAAAAGTTGATAGAATTGTCGATTGAATTGTGATGGTTAGTTTCAATTTATAATGAGATGGGTGCAAATTAAAGTTGTTATGATTCTAGAGAAATTTGAAAATTTAATCAAAAAAGAAGAGGTACTCATATTATGCCTTGATAAACGTTACTCCTATTTCACCCTTAATCAGATAAATTAAGAATTAGCAATTACAATGTACCAATGATTTTTTTTTGTTTATAATGGAGTGCCTCAAATTCATATTCATACTTGCCAAATGATGACTAGTTTCAATATGACATAAGAAACCAGAAATAATAGTAGTGATGAAAGTTCAATGTAAACAACTACACAAAGGTGTTTTCATTAAAATTTATCTCTTTGAACTACTCCTAGTTAGTAAGTCATAATCTAGACTGGTAAATGGTTTAAAATATCGTTAGTTCAAAAGTCTTCAGAACAGAAAAGTTATGTTATTTGTTTGGTTTTTTAATTTCACATCTAAGTCTGAAAATAACAGGTTAACAAATGTTTCCTTTATCTTTTTTATTATTTTGTGTTTGATGCAGTGACATGGAACGTGACATGCACTTACTCACAGTTTCTAGCAAGGAAATACCCTTCTTGCTGTGTCTCTTTGTCAACTTTCTACAACGATACTATCACTCCATGCCCTACCTGCTCCTGCGGATGTGAACATAAAAAAAATTGTGTCAAGTAAGAATCTCATTTCACATATTAGTTAAATCTTTTTATTAATGGGGGGTAGGCTGAAGTTTAATGAAATTTATCAGATACGTAATCAAGATTTTCAATACAGTAGTTGCACCATGATGAAGAAATGTGGTGTATGTTACATGATCTGGATTGAATTATGTCTACATCATTGCCATCATAGTATAGTAAAGCATATACGTAATTTCAGTTTTTGTGAACCCCACCCCCTTCCGTCTTTTCTAGTAAAAGTTCATTGGGTCCAATCATGGCTCATCGGATTCAATATGGTGTAAACAGAACAGAATTCAGAGCTGATTAGGTCTAATTATATGAAATTAGTTCAGTCTAGATAATACACCTAGATAGTTCCAACTTTAAGAGAATCCTGTGAATTTTCCAAATTTGTAACAGAAGTGTATTATGACAGGAGTGATTCAAAAATTCTGAGTATGGCAGGATTAAAATCGAAGAGGTACAACTCCCCGCTGCTGCACTGCACCCATCACATGTGCCCAATTCGGGTGCACTGGCATGTTAAGGTTAACTACAAGGACTACTGGCGTGTTAAGGTTAGCATCACAAACTTCAACTACCATACCAACTTCAGCCAGTGGACTCTCGTTGCTCAACATCCAAACCTGAACAACGTCACTGAAGTCTTCAGCTTCAACTACAAGCCTCTTGTTCCTTATGGATCAATAAGTGAGTTTCTTACATAGTTTCTGACAATTTCATAAAATATCCTTTAACTCGACTAAACACTAACACTCATTGGGCTACCCCGTCCATTAACCTGGTCAACTTCAGACCTGAAATTAGGTAAAAGAAAGTTTCTGACAACTGTCTTTCTAAAAATCTTGCAGATGATACAGGGATGTTTTACGGGACAAAATTTTACAACGATTTGCTGATGGAAGCCGGGCCATTTGGAAATGTGCAGTCTGAAGTTCTGATGCAGAAGGATCAGAACACTTTCACCTTCAGGCAAGGATGGGCATTCCCTAGGAAGGTTTACTTCAATGGAGATGAATGCAGACTGCCTCCACCTGATACATTCCCTTTTCTGCCCAATTCAGGCCTCAAACTGTCAGTCTCAGTTTTGGCGATGATCGGGACGTTATTTCTGGCCCTTGTCAATTTTGGGGTATTTTGTTTTTGATATTTGTACTGAATGACATAAAATTATCAGACAGGGAAAACCATTCTAGATTGTATCGAGTAATGAAGGAATTCAGGCATAGAAACATTCATTATATGTTTTGAAGAAGAATATGGTGGACAATTTTGTTACAATTGTAAGTTTTATAGTACATGAAATCTATACATAGAGAGATGATTAGTTGTAATACATAATGAAGTACAACAGAAATGAGAACAAAATGGCAATGAATTCACCAACCTAATCATAAGACAAACAGCAAACTACATCCCTCCTGAAGGTGATTGTGCAGCTAATCTTCAACAGGCTTGTCGCTCAGGTTTTCCAAAAGCCAACTGTTGAATCAAAAACCATTCGGGTTTTTCCATGTATTTCTCTATGTACTCGAGAGTATGGATCCCAATTCTCAAGCATGAGTATATAGGAATGCCAGGGCTGACAATAGTGTCAATGTTGTAGTTAAGAGAGAGAAATTGGGCCGAGGACTGGCATTTGGCAACCATGGGTAGGTATCGGGTGGTGGCATGACACAGTTATCGCCATTGAAGTAGATCCTGCGAGGGAAAGCCCAGCCCTTTTCGAATGTAAATGTAGACAAGTCCTTCCGGAAGAGTAATTCAGACTGGACATTGCCAAGTGGACCAGCTTGCATAAGCAGATCGTTATAGAACTTGATTCCCCATAGCATGGCAGTATCATCTATTGAACAAGAACACCATTATGGATGAGTGAGATAATGAGTACAATTAATTTCTCAATATGTTACTCAGACTCAAGTACTCGTGCTAGATGCAAACTAGAATCCTCTCAATTTCTTGTCTTCTGTTCTAATGAATTAGAAATAAATAAATTTCCAAAAGAAAGCCCTACTTTCCCCCTTCATGCAATCCTACCCGTTGATATAGGAAATAGAGCAGATTCCGTCTAGTTAGACATGGGTATGTGCCAAGTGTAAAACTCGGCTATCTTAAAAAGTTTCATGATTAGTGACTATAACTAAAATAGAAGTCAAGGATCTGACACGAGTAATTGAGGCAAAATGTAGAGTCTGAGTAACAAGAATGCCGCTAATAGGGGGGAGTAAACAACTTACTTATATTCGAGTAAGGAGTTAATGGTTCGTAATTAAAGCTGAAAAGCTCTGTCAAGTTGTCAAAGTTAGGATGTTGCACAACCAAGTTCCATCCTGAGTAGTTCATCCTATAGTTAAAGTTTGTAATTGTAACCTTAACTCGCCAATAATCCTTGTAATTGGTTTTGACATGCCAGTGAATCCGAATTGGACACATATGACTAGTGCATCGAACCAAAGGTGGCAAGTAACTTGTTTTGCTAGAATGTGCAGGAGAAACAACTGAAGCTAAATATGGGGAGTCCGGCCTGTAAACAAAAGTACATTATAACTTTCATCTAGAGAAAACTACAGCATGAAGACAAAGAACGATAAAGCATTAAAACTTACTCTACGCAGCTTCCTGGGTTAGAGGCATTGTTTTGGCAGCCACAGCTGCATGTTGGACAAGATATGATAGTGTCATTGTAGAAGGATGAAAGTGATACACAGCATGTGGGAGTTTTCTGGGACAAAAACTGAGAATACATGCATGTCACGTTCCAAGTCACTGCCAAGAAAGAAAAAGATAAAATTTATCAGCAAAAGCTTCAGGAATATGAAAAACCGAAAGCTAACCTGAAACTATGCAAAAGATTAGTTTTAATCATCAAAAATCAGTTTTCATCACAAAAAATAAAGTTTAAGCGGTAAATTGACTAAGACAAAAACACTAAAGAATAATCAAAAATCAGATTTTGTCAGCCAAAATCAGCTTAAATCACCAAAATATCGGTTTTAACAAGTAAACGTCAATTAATCACTAAAAACAAAAATAATTTCAATTAAATTAAAATTCAAGTGAAGTGAACAGGGCCATAATCAAGGATTTCTTGTTGATATTTTCAATTATAATTGTAGAACTAATAGAATTATGAAACTAGTTATGATGCATAACAAATTTTCAAGAATGAAGACAAAAAATATACTATACAATAGACAGTAGTTTATAGTTGTAACTCCCAAATATCTTACTCAAAGCTTGGGTGGTTCTCCTCCCATCTTGGGTTCTATATTGGCTGGGTTTGACAATCTTTCCAGGTCCACAAGTGTAACCAGGTCCAGGTGCACTTAGGGTGAAATTTTTTGGCACTTTGACTGTTTTGTTTGTGGTGCCTGATTGACCCACACTAATCTGAAATGCACTAATAGCCGTGGGAGGATCTTGCACCCATGAACTGAGCACTCCCTCCCCTACAGCAGTTGGCAATCTGCTGGTTGTAAGGAGTCCCGGGCATCAAATCTACAACAGTTGGATCCTTCTTACAGCAATGTGGAATAGTGCCCTTAAACTTTGAGCAATCCCCTTGCTCAGTTGCTTGGCCACCCACCATGCTCCAAATTACCTCTTTTTTTGCCCAAGTCCATCCAAGTTGCCAACCTGGTGCTTGAATGTGACGGTACTTTTGGAAGTTGAAAATCGAAACCACAGCCTAGAAGTTCAATCAGAAGATGAAGACTATTAAGAAGTCATGTTACTAATATTCAACTGAAATCTGCAGCAATTTAAGTATATCCCTAGTCATACAGAAAAGAAACGTGGTCAATTTGCAAAATGTAATATTTGAAGATCTTAGAATCTGGGTGATTGTAATGTTAAACTGATATTAGAGCAACATAAAATTAAAATTTGATACATATGCGCGTTCATTTCAGGTGCATTTTTTTCAACTAAATTTTGCTAAACTGGACTTATATGAACTTATCAGTTATGACAACTGATTGGACTTGATGGACCCTTATTGGCCCTTGTTTTCCGCAAAATTTTTGTTAAGGTGTAGAGAACACATTGATGCGCCAATATTGTTACGTATAAAAAATGAAGATATGCTCAAGACTCCAAAGCTTCAAACCAGGGAAAGAGCTTCGAACAAAAGGAAGGCATATGTTTTTCTTTCATGGATGGACCAATATTGTTAGAGTTACATGTTCACAATTGCAAAAGAAACTCCTATCGAGGATGAAGTACTTACAACATAACCATCAGGAGTCCAATTTATGATGTCCCACTTGATGGTAATGTTCCCGTTTGGGTCAAGAGGATCATATGCTCCTGAAATCAACCAAAAAAAGAAAGCTAGCAAGCTTATTTCTACAGCCGTCATGTTGTGAAATAAAACCATTACTCGAAAGGAACATGCCGGACAAAGCTTACTCATGACATTCACAATTCCAAACAAGAAACCAATCAATTTACCAACAGGAAAAGATTGCAAGCATCTCAAATGATCATGATTCACAAACCTAAGATGTGGACTAAATTCTATACATGCTTCATTCATGTACATTATCCAAGTACAATAACACCATAACTTATAGAATACATGTGGCAAAAGAAAAAGAAGTTTTGATAATATAGCAAAACCTTGTTGAAAATTCATGAAATTCACAGTTTCAAACAGAATTTTAGGAAAAAATTGTAAGTTTTCCAAATTTTCATGATTCACAGAAACCAAATTTACACCTAGGTAGCATAATTTTGTTACTTAATTATTTTACTTTTTATTTTTTATTTTTTTCAAAAAAAAGCTGTTCATTCATGTAAATTGCCCATTGCCTAAAAACACTACAGGATTATGCAGGGCATCCCTATTAAGACAAAAACAAATAATACTAATCAAAGGAAAAAATATTAATTTTCTGATATTTCAATTCACACAGTATTTCCCTAATATAGTATTAAAGAATCTCAAAAATCAATATATTCTTACACTCCCCCTAATTGAGGCAAATATTCTCAAGCTACTGTAGCATTACACCAACAAATCAATCATAAGAAGAAAAATAATTTACATCACTAAAGTAATTATATATAGCATCAAATTAGCAGAATCAAACAGCATAACTTTCCCTTTCCTTTTTTTTTCTGGGAATTCTAGAAAATTCCAATTAAAAACATAAAAATTACGATTAATAAAAAAAAAAACAATTTCTTGATCAAACAAAATGGGTAAAACCCAAATGCCATAATAAATCAAAATTCAATCAAATTGATCAAAAAGTTTCAAACTTTAGAAACCCAAAATTAAAATGGGGGTGGGGGAAGAGAGAGAAAACTAACCTGTAAGAGTAAAGGTAGAAAAAATGCAGAAAAACATGAAAATGAAGCTGAAATTACTCAAATTGCAAAATGATCGAAAACCCATTTTGCTGAAATTTTACAGGAATTGAGGAGAGAGAAAAGGGTGATTAAGAAGAAGGTGGTAGTGATGGGAGAAAGACTTGGTCACTTGGACTTTCCAGTAGCTTCTATTTCACGTGCCCAATTAAAGGAAAATTAGAGAAAAGAGGAGAAAGAATTAGCACAAAGCTAGAAACTTTAGTCCACTTTTATAATAATGGGAGGTTTTATCTAGTGCTAATTGTATTGAACTTTTTTTGGCATTGAATATGGAATATGTGTCTGATTTCTTAGCCATTAATGAGAGTGACAATGGTATGGTAGTGTCGTTATGTGGAGTTGTATAACCTGTGAGTTCCTGACCATGGATTTTTGATTTATTGGGGCTGGTTTTTTCTTTTGGAATTTGAGTGGGGTCTAAGTTTTGCGCAAATTCTAGTGTATGGGTGAAGTTATGAGGCCATGGGTACTTAATACAGAGACGGATTCAGGATTTTCAATTTCAGTTTAGAAGCAATTCAATTGCTAATTTATAAAAAAATAAACCATAAATATATTTTATATTATGTTGTAGTGTAGGAACCCAGGATGCACTATTCATTTGTCACCCAACGCTCATTTCTTTTATAAGGAGAAAAAAAACTAGGATGTGCCACTCATTGCCACCCAATAAACTGCAATGTGAAAAAAAACCAAAAAAAACTACATGTATTGTAGGCTTGCAACATCGTCAGCATGTGAGGCGCTCATTGCCACCCAATAAACTGCAATGTGAAAAAAAACCAAAAAAAACTACATGTATTGTAGGCTTGCAACATCGTCAGCATGTGAGGCGCTTGGATATTGCGATGCCTGTGTAGTTTGGGGGTATGTAAAAAGTTATAAAAGAGTCATATTGTAAAAGAGATTCATTCTCAAGACGTTTATATATACCTTTTCTTATACAACAAGAGTTTAAGTGTCTAACATATGAATAGGGGAAAAGAGAATGAGGGAGTGGAAGGGTGGTAAGCCCTTTTATCTTCCACCCATATGTTGAGGGTTCGATTCTCATGTCCTGTGAGAGGGTGTTAATGTAATTTATCTTACCAATTTTTTTACAAAAATGAATAGGGGAAAAATAATTATGTCAAATTGCTTATTACTTCTATCGTTCTATTAGATATTCAATTTGCCATTCTTTTAGTATGTTGAACTCTACAATCATAAATTAATTATAAAGAAAATAGTTGAGAAAAATACTAGAAAAAAAATTACTTAATAAAAGGTACAAAGAAAAGTTAGATTATCCTTTGGGAGTTTATTTGGCTGCATTTGCTTAGCATGCAAGTTTTGTTTAGAGATTTAATGATACTTTTTTAAAAAACGGTTGTGTTTTGTATTGTGGTTGTCGTGTGGGAAGGAAATTGTAGTTTATAGTTGCAAAAAGGTGGTGGTGACTGGTGAGGGACAGTGCAAATCCAGCTTGTCTAATGTCTAGTGGCAAGAGTTAAGACCGTGTGGAATTAAATCATTAAATTGACTCCTTAAACAAACAAAGGTGGCTTTTTTCATCCCCCTCTATTTCTGATTTTTCTTTTTTATATCATGTATTCAGCTGTGTCCAAATAAGTGGCTGCCTAATATCCACGTCATTTCGTGGGGGAAAATTAGTGACTTTATTGGATTACTTGGATTTGCAGGCCCCCAGTTTTATTTGGGTCAGTCTTAAACTTAAAGACCTGTCTTTTATCCCAAAATATTAATTATCCAATATCCATATCATTTTGAAAGTTAGTTCTAATATTGTCCAACCCTTTATAATTATTAGTTAGTTTTAGAAAAACATTATAGTGTTTGTAAACTTGTAATAGTTGGGCTAATATTGTTCATCTATCGATCCATACTATTGTATAGAAGCACTCCCTCTGTTTTTTTTTTTTATCTTTCTCACTTGGAATCTTGACATTATTCATACATGGAGAGAATCTTCTTCATTTTTTGCAATTTATATGAAAAAAATATAGTCATGTGGAGGCTTGTTTGATTCGTCTCAATTACTACTTTATTAATATTCAATCGTTATAATTTTTATTAATATATAATGAAAGATATTTAAGTTCAAAGAAGCGCATCGGGAGATGCGCACAGGAAAGTGAGAAGATAAAAAAAAATAGAGGGAGTATATTAAAAGGTGTTGTCTTTTATGTTAATATTAAAAGGTGTTGTAAACTTGTAATAGTTGGACAAATATGTCACATGATTTCTTCCAAGTTTCATCTATCATTGACACAATTTTTATGTGTGATGCACACAAGATGCACATATGTCCACATAAGAAAAGTGAAATGATGATATTTTAGATGGCGACCTTGTGTTTTGTAAAATTCTAGATATATGGTGGAATTTTCTAATTCTAGTTAATAACCCTGAACATTGTATAATGTTAATTAGGAAAGTTACTTTATACAAAATTGAGGATTGCCACTCGCCATCTAGAACCAGAAAAACTAAACCTACCATGCATTTAGAATTTTGCAAAACATAGAGCCACAATCTAATATTTCCCATTATATTAACTACAATTTCCTGGTAGCCACTAAAATACCTTCCCTGAATTCAAAACAAATAATTGTAGTTAAGGCATCAATAAGGTACATTGTCACACAATGAAGCATTAATTAAACTTTAAAAGAGCATCCAACATAAAAGATTGTAAGATAGGAAGTAATGAAGCAAGAAAATTTGAAGAATATTATAACATTAAGATACACAACATGCTGTAAAAAACGTGTCCTTGCTCTTACTGTATGGAGCAAAAGCCATAACACAATTTTTAAGTGACTACAGAAAGAAATATAGAATAGTACTCCACCCATACGTTAACTTATAAATGAAATTATAGTGCTTAAGGCTAAGAGCCTAAGAGTATAAACTCCACCCATACGTTAACTTATAGCATTATATATTTCCGCGGTTTCCCGAATATGTGCACATAATCTTCCATGTCACTGTCAACAAAAAGTGAAAGTAGTAGTAAGAAACAAACTACCAATATATGAACCATTAGAATATTAACTCACTATTTCTAACCAAAACCGATAGGCGATAACTAATAAATGAAATTATCGTAAAAAAAATATTCAAACTACAGCAAACACAAACCCTTTACCCAAACAACTTACAACTTATTGATTTGACCAATTCATCATATATTGCAATTATATTATGCAAACCCGATCTATTTACCTAATAGATAGCTCTATTGTTAAACCCCATATTTGTTGTACACATGTGATTTGTTCCACCTTAGAGAAAGATGAAATAAAGTACCATAATATAAGTTAGAAGTGATAAGGATCAACCTATTCTAAGATAATATCTCCTGTTATTGTGTACATATTTTATGCCACTAACTAAGGAAGTTATATCAGTAAGTTATGCTGTAAATCATAGCCTCATTAGTCTCCTTAATTGTAGGGATACTCTTCTTGTATAACCATATTTAGGCTCCTAGCTTGTACTATATATTACGTAATTATTGAATGAGAAATACAACTTCTATTCAACTCTCTTATATGGTATCAGCCTTCTGATCCTTTTTCTCTCTTAAATCAATATCTCTATCATCTCCATGGCAATGCCCAACACCACTCCTGCCTACCAAATTCCAAACGCCCATGACTCAACCAAACCTTTCACTTATCTCAATATCCACAATACTATCAAACTAACCCCTACAAACTATCTTTCTTGGAAAATTCAAATTGAAGCTATCCTTGTAGGCCATGATTTGTTCCACTACATTGATGGCTCTCTTGAGTGTCCTTCTCCTGTCATTACCTCTGATGATGACAGAGAGATATCAAACCCAGACCATGTGTTTTGGACTCGTCAAGATCGTCTTCTCTTTGGTGCTCTCATTGGCACCTTATCGGTGAATCTTGTTCCCTTAGTTTCTCAGGCTCGCACCTCCAAACAATTATGGGATATTCTTACCAAAACATATGCCCTTCCTACTCGTGGACACATCAAACAACTGAAGGATCAACTCAACCGCATCACAAAAGGCAGCCTGACCATCACCGATTATATGCAATCCATTAAAATTTGTGTTGATCGGTTGGCTGCCTTGGGAAAGCAGATCGAGCACGAAGATTTAATTGATCGTGTTCTTGCCGGTCTTGATGACTCCTACAACTCTGTCATTGAATCTGTGAATGCTAGGGACAACCCCATATCTTTCGAAGAATTGCACGAGAAACTCATCAACAAAGAATTATCATTACAACAAAGCCGTGCCGATCCCTCTCTTCCTGCCACTGCATTTACTGCATCCACACGGCCTCAATTCCGCAACCATGGTAATTCTCATTCTCGCACCAATCCCTCAGGTATTCTTCCCACTCCTCACACTTATAATAAGCAACCCCGACCCTTTCTCGGCAAATGTCAATGGTGCCGAGAACAAGGTCACGTGGTTACTCACTACTCTTTATTCAATCAAAAGTTTCCTAATGCCATAGCTCCACCACTAACACACACCAACCGTCCAAACTCCAAACCGCAAGTCCATGCTACTACTCTTACTGCCACCTCCTCCACTTCACCATGGATTCTCGACAAGTGGTGCCTCCCACCATGTCACCGCCGATTTGAATAATCTCTCCCTCCATGCTCCTTATGACGGGACCGAGGAGCTCGTTGTTGGTGACGGTAAAAGCCTAACAATTACTCACTTTGGTTCTCTTTTCTTTTCAAATTCTTTACAACTACATAATGTTCTTGTTGTTCCTCGCTATATCTAAAAATATTATTTCCATCTCCCAACTCGTCAAGATAATAATATTTCTATCATTTTCTCATCTACGTCTTTTCTTGTGAAGGATCTCACAACGGGGGCATCTCTCTTCCAGGGGCAAATTAAGTCCGGCATCTATGAAGTCCAAACTCCTTCTCCTCAAGTTTACACAAGCACAAAAAGTAGTTCTCTTGATTGGCATCATCGTTTCGGACATCCATCTCAAAAAGTGTTTAGGAAACTTATTTCCAATAATAATCTCAATGTTTCTAGTATTTCTACACTCGATTGTAATTCTTGTGCTTGCAATAAAAGTCATCGCCTTCCATTTTCTATCTCTTCTATTACATCTTCTCGCTCCTCTCGGAATATGTTTATACCGATCTTTGGACATCCCCCTGTCTATTCACATGATGGTTTCAAATACTATATCATTTTTGTCGATCACTACACTAAATACATTTGGTTATATAATCTTAAACAAAAATCTGACACCAAAAATATATTCATTCGATATAAAGCTCTTGTTGAAAAATATTTTCAATTACCACTCAAAACTCTATACTCGGACAATGGTGGCGAGTATGAATCCCTTCGCACATTTCTCACCATTGACGGGATTTCCCATTTAACTACTCCTCCTCATACCCCTCAACACAATGGCTATTCAGAACGCCGTCATCGACACATTGTTGAGACCTTCCTCTCTTTACTCACTCACGCACACATGCCTCTTAAATACTGGACCCATGCTTGTTCCACCGCCGCCTATCTAATTAACCGTCTTCCTACTCCCACCCTCAATAATGACACTCCATATTTCAAATTATTTGGTACTCAACCCAATTATGATAAACTAAGGAGTTTTGGGTGCCTTTGCTATCCATTTCTCAAACCATACAATTCTCATAAACTGGAATTAAAATCCAAACCTTGTGCTTTTATTGGATATTCGCCCACACAAAGTGCCTACTATTGTCTTGAATTCACTTCTGGTCGCATATACACTTCCAGGCATGTTCATTTCATAGAAAATATTTTCCCTTTTTCTGAGTAAAATAAACCCCTGCCATCTCTATCTTCTTTAGTTGAAGAATGGGCTCCCCTCACTTTACCCATTCTGACCACTCCACCTCGTACACTCCCTCTGCCAAACACACCCACAACCACACCCACTTCCGCTGCACCAACTGAGTCAGACCACCCCATTTTTCCCACTCCAACCACGCCTACCTTCCTCCCTTCCTCTCCTTCTTCCTCATCTTCTAACATAAACCAAACTCCTCCCTCATCCCCACAAATGACCACCCGTCTTCAACATGGCATTAGGAAACCAATAACTAAAATGAATTTAAATGCAGAAATTGTTGAGGTTGCAGTTCCTAAAAATATCACTCAAGCACTCAAGAGTACAGTTTGGAGAAAAGCCATGGATGAAGAAATACACGCCCTGGTGAAAAATAAGACTTGGCATCTTGTTCCATCTTCCCCTTCCCAAAATGTCGTCGGATGCAAATGGATTTTCCGTATAAAGTGAGACAAAGCTGGCCACATTACTCAATACAAGGCAAGGTATGTTGCAAGAGGTTTCAATCAACGTAGGGAATAGACTATGGTGAAACATTCGGTCCCGTAGTAAAACCCGCAACCTGTTAGACTTATTCTATCCCTCGTCGTGAGTCAAGGTTGGCCTTTACGCCAACTCGATATTAACAATGCGTTTCTTCAAGGCACACTCACTGATGATGTGTACACCATTCAACCCCCTGGTTATAGTGATCCCGAAAATCCCACCTACGTGTGTAAACTTAACAAAGCACTCTACGGTCTCAAACAGGCACCGAGAGCATGGTATCACGAATTGCGGCAACATTTGGTTCATTTGGGATTTCGAACACTATCTCTCGACCCTCTCTATTCACTCTTCACAAAAATGGCACCGTCATCTACTTGCTCGTCTACGTTGATGATATTATAGTAACCAAAGTGATGCACCATCATTTTTAGAAGCCTTTATTAAAACTCTTGCTACTCGTTTTTCATTAAAAGATTTGGGTGATCTCTCCTATTTTTTAGGCGTGGAAGTCATGCTCCATCCTAATGGTCTTTTCTTAAGTCAAACAAGATATATTCAAGAAATACTATGCAAAGCTAACATGGATGAAGCCAAATCAATTGCAACCCCTATGGCAACGGATCCTTCATTGTCTATTCATGGCGAGCTACTGCCGGACCCAACTAAATACCGCCAGCTTATTGGTAGTCTCCAGTATCTTGGTCTAACTCGTCCCGACGTTGCTTTTGCTGTCAACAAGTTAGCTCAATATATGCAACGCCCGACTACTCAACACATGCAAGCACTCCATCGTCTACTAAGGTACCTCAATGGCACGTCTCACATGGGTTTAACTTTGCATAAAAATTCCCCTCTTACTCTTCATGCCTTCTCCGATGCTGATTGGGCTCGAGATAAGGATGATTATATCTCCACAACTGCATACATTGTTTACTTGGGTAGAAACCCCATTTCCTGGTCCTCAAGAAAGCAACGTACAAGAGCAAGGTCCTCCACCGAGGCTGAATATCGAGCCGTGGCCAATGCTACTGCTGAAATCTTATGGTTCCGCAACCTGCTTGAAGAACTCAATCACAAAGTCACGACGACTCCGGTTATCTACTGTGACAATGTAGGGGCTACATATGTAAGTGCCAACCCGGTTTTTCACTCTAAAATGAAGCACTTAGGCCTCGACTATCATTTTGTTCGCGAGAATGTCCAACGTGGTCGCCTACGAGTTTCCTATATCTCCACACATGATCAACTAGCGGATGCTCTAACCAAACCCTTGCCACGACGGACATTCATCGCACTTATCAACAAAATCGGTCTTACCTCTTGGTGCCCGTTTTGAGGGGGCGTGATAAGGATCAACCTATTCTAAGATAATATCTCCTGTTATTGTGTACATATTTTATGCCACTAACTAAGGAAGTTATATCAGTAAGTTATGCTGTAAATCATTGCCTCATTAGTCTCCTTAATTGTAGGGATACTCTTCTTGTATAACCATATTTAGGCTCCTAGCTTGTACTATATATTACGTAATTATTGAATGAGAAATACAACTTCTATTCAACTCTCTTATAAGAAGAGCTACTGCTATAGCCAATTGGTTTTAGTATGAAACCTCTTTTCGACTTGTATGTAGACCGAACTCTCCTCCTCCTTATTGGATTACCCGCACCAATTTTCGGCTCTATCAAACTTATCATCTATACTAGTAGTAGTAGATCATTATATGATGAGAATGTTAAACATGCATTCAAAGTTGTGAGGAGTATGAAACTTACTTAATGCTTGAATCATTCTTCTTTTATCCATGGTTATAAATTGAGTAGGACTGACCACCTTTGCAGTCCGCAAGTGTAACGATCTCGTGGTGCCTTGAATATGAAATTCTTAGGCAATTTGACAAGTTCTATTACTAGTGCCCGCTTGGCCGATCGCAACTTGGAAGGCACTTATGTAACTAGATCGATGTTTATTAGACCATGCGAGATAGCAAACCTCCTCGGCAACAATTCTCAATTTGTTGGTTGTAGGGAGTATTTGGCTTAGAGTCCACAATAGTGAGAGTTTTCATACAACTTACTCGGGATGCTTCCTCCGAAATTTGAGCAATTTTCTTGGTTTATTGCTTGCCCTCCCACTATACTCCACAACACCTCGTGTTTGGCCCAAGTCCAACCTAATCTCCATCCTGGTGCTTGAATATTACGATGTTTTTGGAAGTTGTAGATTGTTATCACAGCCTATATATAAGTATTTGCCAATTTAGAGATTTAGAGATTATGATACTACGAATAACTTATGGATACGTAATTGAAGATATCAAGCTACAGATCTTATGTGTATATTGGAGATTGTAAAAAAGAAATGGGAAGAATAATTTGAGACAAAATCAACGTAAAACAATCAATAATATTATCTATTGATTACTACTTATAACATTCAAGTATTTATCAAGTACTTACAACATAACCATCGGGAGTCCAATTCATAAGATCCCACTTGACGGTGATATTCGCATTGGAATTTGAATGATCACGAGCTTCTGAAATAATTAAATAGAAATTGATAGATATTTCGACAAAAGTGAAAACTTAAGTGATCGAGGAACTCAATAACTAAAGATAAGTACTGCCTAGTTTGTCAAGGTTGCTCAAGGATCACAAGATTTTTAACCTAATGTCCAAACTTTTAGATTCCATAATCTTAATTTCAGATTTATAACTCTATATATGTTCACTTTACTCGATCATCTCAAATGACAAAAAAACACTTTCGGCTTACTCAATCTCCTTGAAGTTTCCAAAATTTAACAAAAAAATGATCCTTTTTCTATGGCAAATTTCTTGTTACAAATTTGGTGGAAAAGAATGTCGTGCAATGCAAACCTAGGGACAATAAATCAAAGGTTTCTACTCTAGATCCTACTCTCATGATCCACTAAATCAAAGCTATTTTGCAGGCCCTCCCCCGATTTTTTGCAAGGGGGAAAGCTACAATGTTAAATCATGTGTATTTTTTGCAAAACCCTCCCCCGATTTTTACTAAACTACTATTACTAGACAAAATTTCTTGTATTTACTCAACTTTGAACATAGTGAGGGATGAAGTTCCTACCTCCTACCATGTCTGTAAACCTTTAATTGCTTAATATATGCCTTCTTCTAAATAAATAAAAGCGTCGAACAATAGGAGCAAATGAAGTATATACCAAAAATAAATTGAAACTACGGAAAACTAGAGCATTTAACTTGGCTTCAAGACTCAATCGTCTTGACTTGAGACAATTTTACTCTCTATATTTATCTTCTTGCTCAATTGCTATAGAGGGTTAAAGACTGCATTATCGTATCAAGTATGTATGTGTATCAAATCTATGTACCAATTAACTCTAGTAGAAAAAAAACACATAAACTAAAACCAGTATATATCTAGAATTATTGTACTCTTAAACATACAATAAATTAAAGCAGTATAGAATCTATAAAGTAATAAAATTAGTGAGTATTAGTCTATTAGAGTGAGCTAACCTGTAAGAGTGGAAAATGAGGAGAAGAGAAAGAACACACTAAAATAGCTCAGATATCTCAACATTATGGATGATATTTGTTTTCTTTCCTTTTTCTTCTCCTTTAATCTCTGGGTTACATGAAATCCCACTTTGAGATGAAAGAGGAAATTAAGAGAGTGACCATCAAATATACTTATGCTTAATGCTTAGCAAGTAGCCAAGTAGCCAAGTAGCAATCTATACAACACGTTTCAAAGTCAACTCTAAGTTATTGCCATGACCTACTAAGTATAAATAATGACTTAATTATTATGTAGGCTCTATGCCATAATAATGGAATATGATCCATAATGAGATATAATAAGCAAAAATAATCACTCCAAGATATTATTAACTGACAAATAATTTCACATTGAATTATTAAAAGATGCATAATCTAAAGTATATAAAAAAAGGATTCTTATATAACAATAACTCTCCTGTTTTTTAATACTCCTCTACATTGAAATCATAACGAAATGTGCACAAGGATCATAGAGAGGAGAGAGATTAAACAAAAACATGTGCTAAAAAAGAAAAAGAGAAAATATGTACTCATAAAACTGTCAACATTATGCAAGTAATAGGAAACTTCCTAAAAATACAAAACGTTGTAAGTATTAAAAAGTAGAGAAAGTATTAAATTCTAGTGATTCGAGGTGTAAATATTGTCCACCTTGATTTTATTTAGATTTGATTTTTCCTGTGTTCAAGGAAGAGTCATGTGGTGCAACAGCCAGGTGCAACAGCCAACAAGGCCCAGGAATATACATTGTCGTGTGAGCAGTGAGCTGTCCTGTGGCCTGTAATGTGAACTGTGTTGGGTGCAAATACGCCTACTTCAAAGTCTCAAGTCAAACATCCCTTACAAGAAAAAAATCTTAAGTCAAACACTGTGGGCGTTTTGTAATGTTAAAGAGTTGGGCCACCTGTGAAACGGTCAAAAGTGATATTTGACCATGTAGAATAATGATAATACTTCCTCCGTTTCATAATACTCGCTACACTTTCCATTGTGGGAAGTTTCACATTACTTGCTACACTTTCTTTTTGGGCAATAAACTCTCTTTATCTCTCTCCTCTCACATGGGTCTCTTTTCTTTTTACTCTCTACCTCTCTCTTCTCCAAAAATTACCTAGGAGTCCGTGAATTGAGAAGTGTAGCAAGTAAAATGAAACGGAGGAAGTAGTTATAAGTTAAAGAATAATTTATCAAAATATTTTATCTGTTTCTTTTTACTTCAAAATTTTGACTTTTATATTATTCACAAAGTTAATTTTATTTATCTTTGGTGATTTAAACATATTCACGTGAAATCTCATTAGATTCTTCACAATGTATATTTTACGAATATTCTTTTAAGAATTTTAGTCATCAATATTTAAAAATATTAATGGTTGAAGTTATGCATTGGCAAGCGTGAAAGTCAAATTATTTCAAGTAAAAATAAACAAAGGAAATATATTACAATGGTATATATTAGAGATATTGGTGACGTAAGGAAAATAGTATTGTTTCTAATATGTTGGTCAGAATATTATAATGTTTAGGATATACTCCATTATGTGTTATGTTTTCAAGACATGACTTACATGATGCAATATATACAGTTGGCTCAAGTGAAGGGGATGAACTGAGATTTTACCCAATTGTAGGATACTGTTGAGTCATGTAGTGTTTTGATGATTGTAAACAAATGATGATTATCTAACTAACATGTGTGTTTGAGATGTGCATATTACGTTACCATAGAACAAGTCATGAAAGGTTAAATATATCACATCATGAAGAGTTCTTAGAAGAAATCCAATAAGTGAAGTTCCTGAGGAAGAAATCCAAAGAGAGAAGAAGTTTGATTATACAGATGTGCTGCTAGATTTTATGTAAGTTCCTAAGATGGAACCAAGCATGAAGAGTTCAAGAAAAATGTTATAGAAGCAAGCATAAACAAAGTTCCTAGAAGAGTTCCTAGAAGGAACACAAACAGAGCAGTTCCTAGGTATATCCTAAGAGGAACATTGAATATGCAGTTCCTGAGTGGGAGCAGTTCCTGAGACGGAGCAGTTCCTGAGTGGGAGCAGTTCTTGAGTGGGAGTAGTTCCTGAGTGGGAGCAGTTCCTGAGTGGGAGCAGTTCCTGAAGTTTCATAGTTGAAACAAGCAGTTCCTGAGCAGGAGCTATAGGTGCGAAGTTCCTTAAAGGAACTAGCACGTTGAAGTTCCAGAGGTGGAGCTATTGCATGCGGTTCCTGAGTTGGAGCAGCGTGGAGCATGAAGACAGGAAGTATGAGTTTATTTTCTAGGATTCATGTAAGTATGTGGAAACGTGAAAGGTAAAGGAACAAGGTGTCAAAAGGAACTCGTGGAACTTAGAGTCAAAAGTATTTAAGAGTCAGTAAGTTGTTGCATATTATTATCTTAATCTGTAGGATTTATTTAGAGTTTGTTTCTTAATAAATCTCTACTTGATTAATTATTTTTAGATAATATGCATTAGTTGTTTTAGGATAAGTTTTAGTTTTAAATAAAAGATAAGTTTTAAATAAAATAGTTTTAAATAAAATTGGATTTTTAGGAATCTGATTTTAATATCTTTTAATTTATTTAATTCTATCTTATCAGTTTTTGGAAAATAAAAAGCCTAGATTTATATTACGTTCAATGAGTATTTGACTGCGGGAACTTGTAGACGCGAGTTCCTGTACGAACATGAACTCATGTACTTATGTCAGGTTTATGAAAAAGTTTTCTGTAAAATATTTTTGCATAAGAAAATAAATAAAAAAGTGAGTTTTGGAAAAATATCTCTTGGATTATATTTTGATAAAACGTTGTTTTTTCTCCAAGTATTTATTTTCTTTTTGTTTCCTATTTTTACTCTAACTGCTTTATTGTAAACGTAACATAAGTTGTGCCCAAGAAGTTGACTGCTTCTTCCCCAAGTTTCTCCCAACTAACTGATCATGGGTTAGTGGAGAAATAAGTGGAAGTGGTGCTCAAGTTTTGAACGTACTATAAATAGAGGCTTATGTATTCTTTTTAAGTTGTCTGACTGGTGGCTTTTCCATAGTGTCGACTTATGTCATTCCATAAGGTCTGGCTTAAGGAATAAAGTTACAGTAAGAATTATATTTTCTATTCCTTGTTTTGAGTCAGTTCCTGTGAGTTCCAAGTTACTACGAGTGCCATGTTCCTTTACAGTCATTCAGTTTTTATATACTAGAGTTAATCCAAATTATCAAGCGTATGTATTTGAGTTTGGGGTTAAAGGGTTTGAGTGAACTCTTGTAATGGGAACTTGGTAAAAGGTTTGAGTGAATTCTTGTATCAAGTTCGAGTGAGGAACTTGGGTAAGTTCTTATTGTTTATGCGTAGACTTGGGGTGAAGTCTATCCAGGGGTAAAGGGTTTGAGAAAACCTGTTGTAAAGAGTTGTGGGAACTCTTAAGGGACTTAGAGTTAAGTCTAGAGAGCTAAAGTTCCTAGTGGAACTTGTGAGAGAGTTGAAGTTCTGAGTGGAACTTGCGCATGTAATAGGTTGTAACAGAGGAGGTTCCCTATTATAGTGAAAAGTTTAAATCCTAAGGAGGTCGTGGTTTTTCTTCTTGTATTGGGACAAGAAGTTTCCACGTAAAAATCTCTCTTGCACTTTGAGTTCCTTATTGCTTATGTTTTAAATTCCGCATTATTTGGCAATATGTTCCATACTACAATTCACCCCCCCTCTTGTAGTTCCTTCCGAGTTAACAGATACATCTCGGGTTAAACATTATAGGAAGATTGTGAAGCCACTATTTTTATATGAGTTGAGTTTTAAACATTTAAGAGGGACCATATTAGAAAGGTGAAGATAGTATAGACACTCATGTTGAGAACTTGAGATCGATCCATATTGGATGTGTCACAAACTCACAACACCTTCAAAGATATAATTCATAACAATGATATTCACGATAGATGCAGTTGTAGATATGTTAGATGATACATCGGTTAGGGTAGTGGAAAGTTGATATATAAGATAATTTGGATTAAGGACATTACAAATCGTATGAAAAAAATAGGTTTGCACAAGTGATTAGTTGTCTAAAATAATGAACATCTTATGTTCATCTAAAAAATTAAGTTTAGGGGATCGTACCCACTTGACATAAGAGAATGGAGGCGGAAGATCTATATACATGTCCATTAGAGATAAAATATCGACTCATATATACGACTCTAACCTATTTGGATTAAGGTTTTGACATTATTATTGTTGGTGTTATATCGTGATATTTATAGGTAGTGATTATCTTTTAACTAAACATCAAATCTGTTTTGTTTAGTGATATTTGTTGCATAATCTTTTATTTTTTCAATCAATGAAGTGTGTTTTCCAAGCATGAAGCATGATGCACCAAATCACAATTGCACACCATAGTCTAAAGTCTTTAGCCCGTTAAGCAAAAAAAAAAAAGGAAAGAGTTTAGCCAATAATTGATTTTCTCGTGCTCAAAGAGTTTTGGGGGAAAAAAAAAGGAAAATTAAGAACACAAGAAAGGAACAAAATTTCTTCATCTTTCTTCCTCTTCTTCTCTGAAATTTGATGGGAAATTTCTTTTTTCCATCAACTCAAATCTCTTTGAGAGATTAAACCCACTCATTTCTTAAGAACCCAGATCTTTTTTTGTTGAGATTTCAGCTAATTTTCACCATTTTTTGGGCTTATTCGTATAATTCTTTTATAGTTAGGGTTCTTTGATTATTCTTTCAATTTTTCAAAGAATTATAACAATGGAGTCGTCTGGTACTCGAACTCAAACATTTGGACAAACAGAGATTAATTGGGACAAGTACGTTTCATTTTTATTCTATGTATCAAATATTGCAATTGTTAATTGTTTATAAGTACGAGTTTTTTTGAGCAATTAATTAGCAATACTAGTGAGGGTGAAAGAATTTGTTCCCAAAATCTTAGTTTTTTTTTAATGCTGAAATTGAAGATTTTTGTGACTAGGGCTTTGTTAAATGTGCAAACTTTGAGGTGTTAGTTTCATTAAATTTTCATGAATAAGGTAGTTTTATAGTCACCCTTTTGTTTATTTATATTCTAGAATTTTAATTATGATAATTTAATCTCACCCCATAGACAAGTGGTAGGTTAAAGCTTGGTGATGGTTGGGCTGTTTCTCTAAAGCATGATAATCCATGTAGAATTAGGTGGTGTTCGTTTCGATGAAATATGGATATGCTCATGTATTTTGGGGTTTTGGAGGAGTTTTGTGAATGAAGGAATCAATAGCAATGTCATCATCACAAGCTAGTATATGAAGTGTTAAATTAGTTGCTCTGTTTACGTGATAAATCGAGCTTGTATTAGCTTGTGGCAATGATTTATCGATTTGGCTGAAAATAGAATTACTGATAGTAATTGAAATTGGAGAGTAGTGTGTGCTAGTTGAATTATTCTGGCATTATTATGCAACTATCCAAGGAGTTTCGTTTGTCTCTTTGTTGTGTCTACCAAGTAAATACTTCGTAGTATGGATCTCTTTTTGTATGCGTCACATACACACATGTTGTCTTATAGATAGCCGATTTATTGGTCTCCCTTGCAGACTTGACAAGACAAAATTCTACGTTGTTGGAGCTGGGCTTTTTACAGGAATTACAGTGGCACTTTATCCAGTTTCTGTTACAAAGACTAGGCTACAGGTTGCTTCCAGGGATACTGCTGATAGAAATGCGTTTTCAGTTATCAAAGGCATATTGAAAACTGATGGAGTACCTGGTTTGTACAGAGGATTTGGCACTGTCATAACTGGTGCGATTCCAGCCAGGATTATATTCCTTACTGCTTTGGAGACTACAAAAGTGGCAGCTTTTCGGATGGTTGAACCACTTAAACTGTCTGAACCATCACAGGCAGCCATAGCAAATGGTATTGCTGGCATGACGGGATCACTTTGTGCTCAGGCTGTGTTTGTTCCAGTTGATGTGGTACGTATTTGATCTTAGTAACAGAAACGAAGCGTGAAATTTGGATATGGTTTTCCATATTGTACTGTTGATGTGATCAGATGGGTACCGTTAATCAGGTCAACTGTGTGATGTCTCTGTCATCAAGGTTGTGAGCTGTGAGTGTGGCTTGTCTACTTGGAGAGTATGTACTGTAGAAATGGACATCATGAAGTTAAATTAACATATTGAACTATTTACCAAGAATCAGAAATTACTTGTGTGATCATTTTATTGACGCCATTGTCCTGATTGAATGCTCTATTCTTCTCTTTTATTTGTCTTGCGCCAGCTCTTTGATATTGAGAAAGGCTATACTTAATGCTCTCTGCCTGAATATTATCTGCTTAAGAAGGAAACTTTAGTGTTGACTGTATGTATTGATGTACACTGACAATACATCTTTGACTGTTCCCTGATCTCTATTTTTGCTTTTTATCTGTTTTCTGATAATTAGGTTAGCCAAAAGTTGATGGTACAAGGATATTCGGGCTATGCGACATATAATGGGGGGCTCGATGTTGTTCGCAAGGTTGTAAAATCGGATGGTGTTCGTGGACTCTATAGAGGGTTTGGTCTATCGGTGATGACATATGCCCCCTCTAGTGCTGTATGGTGGGCCAGTTATGGATCTAGCCAACGGTTATTTTGGAGGTATGGTGTAAATCTTCATGTTCTTCAATTGTAAGTCTTGTCCTAGTGATGGTCTTACTCTATTGGGGTCCTCATATGGGTCGCATACGAATGCATGCACATACACAAAACTCCCCAGAGCCTGAGGTAACCGCACCACAGTCCACGGACATGTATTACTGTATACTAGTTAAAGAATGGATGCAGTATGCTATTTACTTCTGAAGGTTGAAGCTCCTGCCTTCATATAGTAATAATTTTTAATATGTAAGAACAGAGGCACATGACTCAAGCTTATGTTGACTTTAAGTGGTCAGTTTGAAGACGTGTTCTTTTGGTCGTTTAGAACATGTTGATTGTTTTAGTCTAGAAAGTTAGTCTTCTATGTCGTTCTTAAGAAAACGTAGCTTCGTCTTTTGTTCTTTACAAAATTCGTTTGGCCTTATATGATGTGCAGACTTTTAGGATCTGGGACTGAAGAGACTCCTAGTCTAGGGAAAATTGTGTGTGTTCAAGCTGCTGGTGGTGTTGTTGCTGGTGCCACAGCATCTTGCATCACAACTCCGTTAGACACCATTAAGACTCGCTTACAGGTACAAGTAAATTCTGCTTTATTCTCTGAGCTAATATTGATTTTTGTGGATGTATTTGTTGTTTATGTTGTTATTTCTATTGTAAACAATTTATGCTTCTTCATTCATATGAATTTCTTCGGTATACTGTAAAAATTCAAGGATGGTACTGAAATTAGAGTGTATTTTACTTGAATGTCATGTGAATATCCAAGTTAAAGTATAGCCATTAGTGATCATTTCTATCTTTCATTTTCACTTCCGTTTATTCACTTTGTCTAATATGAATCAACTATATAAGAACTAACTTCGGACAAAGGTAGTATTATATTTTAAATATGCGGGGAGGACTTGGGACTGGTAGTGAAAACAAATGCAGGAATCCATTTTCTTTTGCTATTAGAGTTGCAATCCTTTTATATCTGATTATGGCTGTATGGTGATAATGGAATGGAAACATCCTGTACACCCTCCTTACACCCTTAAACGTGATGAGAGGGCCATTGATGTGAGTCCCTTAAATCTTGGTAGCCTCCTAGACTATATGGTATTTCTATACCATGAGATGCATAACTCATGGTTGCTTGAATTCTGTCAACCAGAGCAACATCTAAATAGAAATTGGAGGTTTTTAAGGTTTCATTCATCCTAGACATGCTTGGCCTAATAAAAAAGTCATGAAACTCTTGCTAATGAGATTTCTCAAGTCCTCTTTCTAAAATATTACAAGTAGTCGTGTATCTTGCCATTAATAACTTGACCAATGAAAAAGTTTATGACATGCACATATGACACTCTTGGATCTGCTATTTCTCAAATTAGTCTAAAAGATACTGGATCTAGGATAGTTTGAGTAAAGCTTAAGAAACCTGTTTCATACATCTGTAAAAAATGTTAAAAAGAAAGTCATTGTAGTCCTAAATATGTCCGCTTAGAGTTTATATTGGTAATTTGAATTATGTGGTTTCTTTAATCTTGACCCAAATTCGCTTCAGTGAATCCTACTTTAAAGGGTATCACCTATGTCGTTGATAGTTGAGACTCCCTGAAGAGTTGGAGGAAACTCATGATAAAAGTAGAAGGGAATAAACTGGTGGCTAGTGGCTAGTAGGAGAAAGGTAACACTTATAACCAATATTGAATTCTTGACAAAAGTCATCCAGGCAGATTGCATCTGGATACTTAGGTTAGAATTTTGATAGAAAATGAAGTAAGTCTCCGTTGCTCCAAAGAAACCTTCTGGCGTTGATGGGGGGACCGAAAATCACTCAAGCTTATTGCAGCATCTTTAAGCCACACGTCTCAAATCCTCCTCAATGCTCGTGGAGGAATTTAATGAAAAATAGAGAGTAGTTTCTTCAAGTAGTGTAATAAAGGGATCTGACCTATCACCATTCTCATTATGACTTACTGCAACAAAGACCATGTGAAACCCCTTGTAAATACTGTTGCCTTGGTTAGCCTTTTTATCCCTCATTTACAAATGTATGATTCATATGGAGAACTGTTTGTCATTATCTTCAAACTTGCTTGCTTGTTACACATGGATTGTATGGTTGTTGCAATTAGTTCATGGACACATCTAACCTTGTATAATCAAATGAGGATGAGAATTGAGAACCTTGTAGTCTTCCTTTGTGGATCTCTAGGGAGGATAGATTACACATGACGTATGAGGTGAGGTCACCTCAATATCTTTGGCCTTCAGCATTAATATGCACTCTCACAAGGAGTTACTGAAGTCTATTTCAAATTGTAAATATCAGAACTCATGCTCATGTTTCCTCTTCTAGTTACATGGAATCTGGATAGATAATTCAGATTAGTTTATGTTAGTCTTGTTTAAGTCCCACCATGGTCCATATTAAAGATTGTAGACCTTATGCCTTGGAGACTCTCTCAAGTCATCCTAGAAGTTGTTGCAAAGCCTTCTTGGGCTTCCCAGATGAGACTTGGGATTAGACTTTTACCTGATTACCCAGGCGCATACCAAAATTTGTGACAAAGCGTAGAAGTTGTGGGCAAAGCCTTCATTGGGCTGCTTCCATGTGACTTTGGATTCGACTTTAATCTGATTTGTACCAATCAGCCCATCCTAAAATTTGTAGGAAATGTTTATGAGGCTTTCGTAGAGTGCAACACCAGATAAAAGCAAAACTTGGTGGAAACCTCCATAGGTTATCCGGTGGTCTGGTGGCATTGATAAGACTTCATTTTTGCATCTTGCATGCGTTTTCAAGTATCTTCTTATTGACATAGCCCAGAGTCATGTTGTGTAAATTTAAGCCTATACTTGTTTGCTTGTTAAACATGGTTGCAAACCGCTTGGAACCTCTGCGACATTTTTTTCTTCTTGAAATACTCTCTGTCGCATGACTTTGGGTTGGTTATTGGCATATTGTCATGCCCGACTCGTATTTTGTGGTATCAACATTTAGTTTGAACTCATGGCTGTTGTGTACTTGATCTATGTGGTGGAACTGCGGAAAGATTGGATTTGAGACTTCAAGTGGTACGAACAAACATGGTTGTGTACAGTGTATCATGGCAGATAAGGTCGTGTACTTGTGGGTGCATTAGGTGTAGTTGGGGGGACTGTGTACTGTTACTTTGGCTCGTGAAGTTAGAGCTATTTGTGTCAAATGCATGACCATGTGTTTGCTGATGTAAGGGATTTACATGCTGTCTTGTGAGTCATGCTCTCCAAATGTGGTTATTCTTCTACGTATAAATTCCTAAAGGAAAATGGAAAATGCCAAGAGGGTTTTAACTGCGAGGATCATTTTTTCCCCTACCTTAGAGATTGATAGAGAGTCACATCTAAATTGACTGATTGTGATGCGACTGATGTGACTGAAATCATTTTTTGTTTCCTCGATTTATTGATTAGAGGTAATTCTTTTTTCTTCCCGAAGGCTTTTTCCATCCTCTTTATCAAGGTTGATTTTTCCATCCTCTTTATCAAGGTTGATTTTTCCATCTTCTTTTTCTATTATAAAAAACAATAAATCATGTCGCATGCATTTGGATTACTTGTTTTATTACCTGATATCTTTGTCTTACGCCTGCTTGCTAATTTGCTGTCACTGTACTTATACGTTTTCTCCCAAAGATAGTTCACCACGAGTCACATAGCCATCGAACATACTAATGTTATGTCCTATGGTGACTTTCTTGTCTGCTTTATCTTTAGTTTTGTCTGCATGAGTTAGAAATTTTTAGACAGGTTTTACTGGATCATTTTGCATTCACTCTCCTTTATCTTCCAGATGACTGTAATCCAACCCCAACCCTTTGACTATGGAACCTGATTTTTGAAGAATGCCGGATTTTTTGTTCTATGTTTTTTCCGAACATGTACCCCTAATGTCTTGACATAGTCTATTTGCAACATTTTGCTGTTGTTTTGATGTCTATTAGTATTGGATGTGGTGTCGTATGGAGTAGTATGCTACTAAAGTGTATTGGACAACCTCAGTATCTTCAGTGCACATCCCTATATTTCTCACTTCTCATTCAGCCTCGCCATCTGGCCTTAGGGTTTTTTTTAGGCATGAGACATGAGTCGACCTAAGATTTGTCTTGGAGCCTAAAACCCTTGATTGTGTCATATTATTACGCTTGATTTCCCTTCTCATGCTAATGACTAGGATACTATCAGTCTATCATGTTTGTAAGAAGACAAAGCATAATAATGACACAAGCTCAGTAGTTTCTAGCTTCTATATAGCCTCTTTAAGATAGCTGAGATCTGTGGTGGGCCTGGTGGACGTTGGGTTTCTAAACGAAAATTCGAAGGTGCGCATGGAAGTACCTTCCTCTAGGTGCGCACGGTCTCCAATGAACATCTGCAGTTTTCCAATGAACATTTGTGGGACCCACCTCAATTTCTCTTTCCTCAAAATTTTCACCCCATGTGCGTTGTAAACCAATAAACATCAAGATTATTCCAATGGACATTGTAGTCTAATGAACACACGTTAATTTTCATTGAACATTTGCAATATTGGAATGAACATTTGTGGGACCCACCTCAATTTCTCTTTCCTCAACTTTTTCACCCCATGTGTGTTGTAAACCAATAAACATCCATTTTGTTCCAATGGACATTGTAGTATAATAAACACACGCTATTTTTTATTGAACATTTGGAATTTTGGAATGAACATTTATTAAAAATTTAGTGTGATAAACACATTCTTTCTGTTGAATGAACAATTGCAATTTTGGATTGAACATTTTCGCCTGATTTCAAAATTCAGTATGTTTTGGAATTTTAAAAATTCAAAATTGCCGTTGATTTTCAAATTTCAAATTTCAAAATATTTTTCAAATTTAAATTGTTCATTTCTCACTTCATTAACATATTGTTGATTCAAATGTTAGTTTGTTCATCAAAGTCTTCAAAATATTCTTTCAAATTAATTATATGTTCATTGTGATAAATATTTATGTTGTCATTACTTATATGTTCATTGGAGATGAACAAATGTTCACTTCATTAACATATTGTTGATTCAAATGTTAGTTTGTTCATCCAAGTCTTCAAAATGTTCTTTCAAATTACTTGTATGTTCATTGTTATAAATATTTATGTTGTCATTACTTATATGTTCATTGGAGATGAACAGATGTTCTTTCTTTGCGTTTTTGGTTTAATGAACCCGCGTTTTATGTGTTTGTTGCTGCGTTTTGGATGGTGCACACCATCCTCTACCTACACTCGTGCGCACCATCGACGGACTGGTTTTTAAATGGCTAAATTCTTAAATGGCATTTGAGAAGACCGTTTTGAAGGCAATAACTACTCGTAGCGATTCTTCCAAGGACTGGTCACGTAACTAAATAGGAATATAAAGGAAGAAACCTTGGCTTCCAGATGTATGAAATAAACCGAACATTCGTTGACACTGGCATAAGCCAGAAGTCATGCCCATTAGTCTATGATGGCACTAGCAACTCAACACAATAAAGCCAATGCCACTAGTTAGTCGCTCGCCTAAGATGGATGACCAGATTTGGGGGGGAGGGGGGAGATAGGAATATGCATGCACTTGTAGGCTTGTAGCCCTAATTGAAGGAGGCTATGTTTGATAGACATTTGATTCAGAAGGACATTGGTTCTTGTGACAAATCTTGACAGAATTTAAGGTTAATATCACCTTTCTTCTGGACCAGTGGCATCTTATACGTTAATACTAGCGCATCAGACTACGCGCTGAGAGGTGCCAGCAGAACATCCTTATGAGATCTATGCTATAGCAGCAAATGTAAATAGAAACTAGTTTCTTGTATCTTAGCCCCTTATATTAGCTTGATGCTATCTCGCCATCAGGGTAGATTGCATCTAGTGGCTTCCTGGATCACCTTGTTGCTGCATCACCCCTGAAACTGAATTGACTTTTCATCACCCCATATGGCTTGGCTTGGTGTTACGCTGCAGCTAGTGTTCATGGTCAATTTGGTCCTGAGTGGTAATTGTTGGAGTGCCTTGCCAATCCACAAAATGAGTATTAGTCGTTTGAGTGTCACCCGATGGTTTGCCTTAGTGTATTGGAATTTGATTGCTTGTGAATTGTGCTTGGCTTGTCGGGCATTGGGCACAGCATGCTCCTTGCTCGCTTACAAAATGAGCCTCTTCATTGATTGCTGCAAGAGCAGATCTATATAGTTCCATCGTAGGTCTTTAGAAAGGTTTCATTGTAAAGGGAAGAACAGGAGGGATATTTTGCTGGACAGGGGAGCACCTATTGATATTTGATTTGTGAATTTGATCTTTCTAATCTTCCGTTTATAACATGACATTGTAGGTAATGGGATTAGATAACAAACAGAATGCTGTACAAGTTGTAAAGAAGTTAATTGCAGATGACGGGTGGCAAGGTCTATACAGAGGATTAGGTCCTAGATTTTTCAGCATGTCTGCGTGGGGAACCTCCATGATCCTGGCTTATGAATATCTCAGTATGGTTGCATCTCTTACAATTTACTTGTAGAGAACGATTTGCTAGATTACAAACATGAATGTATATAGATGCATTTACCCTTACTTGGCAATAGAAAAGTCAGGCTTGCCCTTACCAGCTAACCACGGTCAAGTAAGGGTATAATACACAATATACTTGATTGTTCTCCAGTGAACCGTTCTTTAAATAGTTTTTTCGTTTCATTTCAACACTTGATGCACACTTAATCCTGTCCAATCGAACTGAACACAATTTATGTCTCTGCAGAACGATTGTGCGCGAAGGAGGACTAGATTTACATGACAACACATTTGCTGACAATTTCATTGCTATGGAATATTGGAAGCTTCAGCTTACTCTAAATGGCTAAAAGATTTTACTCAATTTTGGCCATTTATTCGTTTTGGCCATTCTTTTCAACTAATGTGAAATGTCCCACATTTACAAGTTTTTGCAACATATTGATTATCCTCCTCTGAGGCTCTGATAATCCCGGGACGAAGATTGATTACGTTACCCAAACTCAGGACGATACAAAAAGTTAAAAAATGATTTTGTAATCATAGATTAGCACTATTTTTCTGTATATTCTCATTGCCTACATGTCATAAAAGTCACGAGCTCATTCCAAAGAGCCATCTTAACTTGTCAAAGCTCTTGTACGAGGAAGATGTAGCTTCTTGTTTGGGTATACAATCCTTTCTCTCCGTTCAAATTGCTTCAAATTCAGGATGTGATATTATAGAAGCATAAACTGTGTTTCCTTTCACATTCATAATGTTTTCATTGAGTCATTTTTACTTAAAATTCCCCTTCCTCCATTCTCAAACAAGTGTAACTTTCATTTTGGTGGTTAGTTGTCACAATTTGGACGATATGTTTCTACGATATGTTATAAGAAACGTTACGACGTTATAAGAAACGTTATGACGTTAATAACCGCTAGCTAATGTTTAGGCTTAAAAGCTAAATAACGAAACGTTCATTAATAAAATTATTCTTGAATAGATTAAGGAAGATAAAGGATATTACAAGCCTAATTATCGAGGTTATTAGCGGGAATTCGGGTAACGTCTATCGCAAGACTCGCACTCCCTTCCAAACTATGTTTTATGATGCTTTATACGATGTTTATGCTATGTTATTTATGGTGTGCGGGATATGAAATGTTTGCTATGTAAATGATGTTTACTAAATGATTTAATACTACGAAGTATGACGATTTTGATGATATGAAAATATGGTTATGATTACGTTTAATGATTATAATTACGTTCCATGATTATGATTACGATGAGGTAATGTAATTATGGTTACGTTACGATTAAGATTACGTTTTATGATTACGATTACGATGATGTAATGTAATTATAATACGTAAATGAAACGAAACATGATAAAGCTAAGTGGAAGAATGGTTCTTGGCAGTATTATGTTTATGTCGGGTCGTGCATGTACCTTCTGGCGGGTTAGCCACCTTCTGTCTATGGGGCATATGTCCATGGGTGGTTCCGTGTTATGTTTTGGGTTATATACCACCTTCGTAATGTGGGGGCTAAGGTCCTCGGGTGGTAGCCTTCCGTTTATGAAAATAAAAATCGGGTCTTGCACGTACCTTCCGGCGGGTCAGTCACCTTCTACATATTGGGGTGATTCCGTGTTATGTTTTGGGCATTATGAACCACCTTCTGAAATGTGGGGGCCAAGGTCCTCGGGTGGTAGCCTTCCGTTTACGAAAATGAAAAATGGGGAGACATCCCTTCCGTTGTACTCGCCAAGTTACCAAAGTAAAAGATATATGACAAAGAGTGATGATAATGTTTTATGATTATGATTTAATGGTTATGTTTACGAAATGGTTTTACTATTTCTCTTCTCCCTGTTTGCAACTAAAATAAATTGAAATGCTTTTACGATGTTAGGGTAGTATGTTATTGGGCCCTTCGCCATGACGTTTTGTTTTATGTTTTAGGTAATGAAGGAACGATTCTGATATGGCTATTATCATGAGATGTATTGAAGAGACTATGTATGATTCTATAAGGTTTAGAATATTTTGTATGATAGATGAACAATTATTGTTTTATGATGAGCAAATGTATAGATGAATTTTCATTCTAGACTATTATACTATAAGTGGGCCTCGTCTATATTTACTTGTTACATTTCCTTTTTGGGAAAGCAAACGATCAACTTTGACTGATTATTTTGATTTTTATTATAAGTAAAAATATTGTCATGTGATCTTGTTAGATTAATTTGGATGTGTAGATTCATAATGTCAAAATTTTATAATTTTTACTTGAATGGAATAAGATGTATTCACGATTATAAACCATCTTCAAAATTGTGCAAAAATAAATGTAGCAAGTAAATAAACACGGAGGGAGTAAATTAAAAGATCATCCTATTCGATCTTGTTGAATTTGTTAGAAGAAATTTAACATCAACCTATCAACTTTTAAATTTTAAATTTTATTCAAATAAAATTTAAGGATATTAATTGATCAAAGGTTGCAAGTGGAACTAGTAAAAAGCAAGTGTTGCAATTCGTATAATTACTCGTGACAATGAAACCTATAATAATCAATTATAACAAGTAGGTGTTAGAGGATGGATAAACACTACCATAATCATTGATATGAAATTATTATTTCTACAAGATTACGTATAACTTCCATTACTAATAACATCAATTAACCAACGTGATGATACTATCATGTAGGGGAGGGGGCGGCCTCTCAAAGCATCCAAATTTCCAGGTAGAAAATCCGGCCTCAGTGTACGCAGTGTGTTGTGTGCCCATTTAGCTCATACTTCTTAGACAAAAGAAAGACAAATTAAGGTAATACTAAAACACTAATTTATCAATATCGGTGACATTGTCAAAAATTTTAACTAGTGAATAGCCACTCAGAAAATGATATCAAAATTACACTGGTCAAGACCTTAGTTGCAGACCTTGACATTATCCTCATCACCTTCATCATCATCATCGTCTTCATCATCTCTGCTCAATTCGGTATATTCATCTAGAGATACAGCAGAAAATAATCCCTCAACTTTCCCCTCCTGAATGGTAGGGGTGTTGGCTTGTTCTCCTTTAGGTTTAGCTTTGTCTTTGTTCATCTGTTGCAAAGTTACGAAAAGTCAAAAAGATTACTTTTTGAACAAATAAATAGAGCAACATGAACATAACAAGAACAAAGAATTACTGCCATTTCTAAAAAATGATCCATCAGCAATCAACAAATGATAACCTCCTTCCAAAAGCCAACAATTGTGGGGTGGGGTGCAAAAGAAAACACGGAACAAAGGCCGATACTCTTGCCAAACTATAAAATTTAATAGGTAGTGTTGTTAAATGTATATCAGCCTCCCACATAGCTTATTAGGATTCTGTTATGGGCCTTATGGCTAAGGAATAAAATTCAATATCAAGATATTCAGAGAAAGGTTTGACCGTAGATGCCACATATTGATGATAAGTTAAGGAAGAACTGACTATATAGGTTTAGACACATATGATGTCGGTTGAAAGATACACCAATAAGAAAATCAGAGTTGTGATTAAGAGGACGTTAGAAGAAGCTGAGGGAGACGAAGGATAATTAGGATATATGGAGTTAAAATTGAAAAAAATGAGTTTGCACAAGCAAATAGCACTAGATAACAATGAATGGAGAATGAGGATCTTTCAGAACGAACATAAGGGAAACTTATTGATTCATGCAACCAGCACCCTTTTGGCATGATTTTGGCATTGTTATTGTTGTTGTCTTGTTTTACAGCATACAAGGACCAGGGAACATGAGCATAATTAGACTTGAAAATCATTTTATAGCACAATCAGCACCCTTTGGGATGACAGTGAGATGTTTGTTACATAGTTATGATGGCAAAACCAAATTCATAGCTAATATGCATCCGCTCCTCCATCACTTCATCAACCAAGACAAGGCGATGTTTATGAGATCAAACGAAGACCATACTGCTCTAACGTAGCTTCTCTGCAGCATATACCATACTGCTAAGTGCCAATAGAAGAACTAAAATCACTAGCCACATACTTCAGGAACTCAGGTGCTCTACGTTTGAGTTTCGGTTCAATTTGTTGATCAAGTGAACAGCTCAAAATGTCAACCAAAACCATCTTTTTTTGTTCCTACACTTTAGTCTTGACAGGTTAACTTGATTGAGCAGCCTAGTATATACTTATAGTTATTAATAAAAGACATAGGCAAAGTATTGTATGGCTGACCATAGCTGATCATGAAAGCTCTAAGCCTTTAGGGCAACAAAGCTCAAGGTGAAAACAATCATAGTAGCTATTTTATCACAAGACCCAATCACTACTGGGTAGGGGGATAAAAAATAAGCAGTATTTTAAGTCATATACTAGGAAAACTATAAAAATCTATGCCGAACATAGGAACATGTCCAAGTGTCTGACTTGGCTAAATTGTTCTTGGCCCAAATGAAATATCAACGTGTCCATACCAATGTCAATATGTGCAAAAGGCAAAATTACAAGCAAAATAATAAACAACAGAATGCTGATGACTTACTGCACGCAATAGCGTCCTCCTTTCCCTCTCCCGAGCATTTTTTATAGCCTGTACATTACAACACAGAGATCCACACCATTAGGCATCAAACAAGAAAATACTACAATCTTCACTCTCTCACATACTTAATTTTTCAAATTAGAAGACAGAGGCAGTACCTCATCTAGCATTTTCTGCTCAGCTTCTACTTCAGCCGGGTTCCTGAACAAGTTTGCAAAGTACATTGATAGACCAAAAGCGCAATTAGCAATAAAGCCACACATCAATTTAGCATTACCAAGAGTTCACAGTCTAATAATAATTCACAAAACAAAGAAAAAAATTAAAAACAAGCAGCATTAAACAGAAAGTGAGATGAAAACCTTCCAACAATCTGATCCACACGACTACAACATTTAGCACATACACCCTGTTCTTTAGCACATCCTGCATTCCAATTCCGAAGGCAAAAAATAAAAATCAATTTTTTTTCACTTTCATCCCAAAATTTAAATTGCCAAGTTATAATCTTGTATTAATCTAAAAGTTCATAACAATATATAAAAAGGATTAAAACAAACCAGGGCATAGGTTAAGGCAAGCTTGACGAACAGCCCTCTTAGAACACTTCTGACTGAAAAAAAAAATCAATAAATCACAAATTAAATCACAACCCATCTTTTATTAACAACTAAAAATTATAACCCATAATCACAATTAACCAGAAAATCCAGTAAAGTATCAATCTTTAGAAAAGAAAGAGGAGAAAAAATAACCATTTAGCAGGCTCAACTAAGGGTTTATATTTGCCATATTTGCGCTTCCATTCAATTTGATTTTTACAACGAAGGCAAACCCCTGTAATCTCTGGAAAAGGCCTAAATCTTCCACCTGGTTCCTGAATTTTGATAAACATAAATATTTTTCAAAAGATATATAAGATTAAAAAAGGGGTAAATTATCTTCTTTTTCTTTTATTGTTTGTTTGATTATTTACCGTTTCATTGATTTTGCGGCTGCCAGTGGGATTCCAGGCGAATTTGTTCTGATGCTTGGGAGGACCTTTCTTGCTCATCTTCTTCAACTATAGCAAAGGAGCTTCAATGGCGGCCGGCTGGTTTTTGGTTTGCAAAATAAGTAAGAAACGTGAAAATTATGAATCTAATAAATACTTTTCTATATATATACCCCCTCTATTCTGAAATAACTAACACACTTTTGTTAGAAAGCTCTAAAAAGTGTTTCCCTCCTTTAAGAACACACACAATTAGGGCTGTTCACATGGGTGGGTCGGACCGGAATTTGGACCGGACCGGACCGGATTTTGGACCGGACCGGACCGGACCGGAGGTCCGTGGAAAGAGACGATTCCGGGTTTCGGGTCCGGTCCGGCCCAAACCGGAAAAATCAATCAGGACCGAAAATTTTAGTATTTTTTTTTTAAACTGCCAGCCCAAGTCATTTTTACGGGTCCAAACAGTCCAACAGGCCCAAACAAGCCCAATCGGTCCAAACAGGTCCAACCGGCCCAAACAGTCCAACAGGCCCAACAAGTCCAAATAGAATATTTAAAATCCAAAAAAAAAAAAAAAAAATCGAAAATCAGGTCCAACGAAGTCGGACCGGGGACCGGACTCCGATTTTTTCCGGTCCGCACTGACCGGGACCGGGAAAAATCAGTCGGTCCCCGGTCCACCAAATCCTACAAATCCGGTCCACCGGTCCAAGCAGGTCCGGTCCGGTCCGGTCCGGTCTTGGACCGGTGAACAGCCCTACACACAATGACACAAGTATGAGACTTTTTGTAGGATCATAGATAGGTGCCAAGGATTGTCATGTTGTGGGTGAAAGTTATTCACATAAAAATCGAAATCCAATCTGTTTCGGGTGAAAACTTGTGAGATGGGGGAGTTAGTCAAGAAAGGGGGCCGATGGCCGTCGATGATGGCCGAGTACTCGAAGGACGCCGTGGAGACCTGCAAGAATGAGGGTTAGACTACCCCGGGGGTGTTTCCGGGATCGCCCCTCCGACGCTCAAGTCAGTTAGGATGCTTAACTGTAAGTATTGATCACTTGGTCTAGAATTGATTACATGTTCATTGATGAGACGTTGGGTATTTATAGCATTGGGAATCCCTGTAAAGGGAACATTGATGGGATGGGCCTCTGAGGGGCTGCTTGGTTATATTGCCTTTTCGGGCAATAAGCCTTTTTACTCCTTGCTTGAGATTCCTAGGCATTATGGGGTTAGGGCAGCCACCCTGTAGGTCCCATTGTCCCCCTTGCCTGGGGGTCCGATGGTCCTCCTTGCAAGAACCGGGCCCGGGGAATATTGGGCCCAAACACAATCATATTCAAATCGAATTAGTAATTTGAATTAGACTCAAACTATTGGACTTGGATTGGTCTGGATTAAGAGTGATTGGATCCAAAAATCCAAAATAACATAATAGCAAAGAAGCCCTCTATCGTATATTTTTATATTCAGGATTGGACTTAAGCGTTCTCGATAGAATTTATGGGTTTGTATGAATTATTAGTTGTTATTACTTAATTTATATTAGATTTGTATGAATTATTTCTATTATCGAACACTTTATTTTGATGATCATGCCTAAATTATTTCATCAAGAAAATAGTTTAAACATTTTGGATATTTCGGATTAGATCCGATCCAGGTGTCTTTGAAAAACCACATTGGATTATTTTGGACCCCGATTGGTTTGGATTTAGATTGGAAAATTGAAATCGTATTTAGTTCGTATTGGATTGATTGGGCCTTTAAGTACATGTCATATCATGTGATCTAATCAATAATAGTATAATTTTCAAACAATAAATTTAGATAATTAAAGTTTTGGATAAGTTAATACTCCAAAACTTTGCTATAGAATTCAAAATATTATAATTTTTATGACATTGAATTCGGTTGGAAACATACTTTAAAACAAAGACTCGTTTTTATATATTTCTCTTACTATTATGTAAAAAGAGACTTCTAATGAGTATGGAAAATTGCAACTCAATATATCGTATCATAAACATCTTAAGAGTACTCTATAGATAATCATATCAAATTCATAATTTTTTTTATCAGCACATTACTTTATGCGTGTTAGTAAAAATTAAAAAGAGAAGATATTGAAATATTTAACACTTATCATTTATAATCAAGTTAATACTACCCCTAAATCTAATGCATCTCATATTCTCATGCAAATTATCTTTAGAAAAAGTCATGATATATGTTAGGGTTTTATTTTAATACCGCAAGTGAACGGTGTCGTAGCACATACGGATCGAACTCATGGAGGCGTAAGAGTAAACACTAGTTGATTCTAGACTATGAAATAGCTACACAATTCAAATATCAAGAGAGATCTATAAACTAATAGCTAAACTAATAACAAAATATGACAAACTATGATATATATGATAATTGAAACACTAAGATTAAGCATCACTAGTAATATGAATTGATCAAAACATGACTCACATCCCAGTTATTTAATTATAGCTTAGGCGAGAGTGACATTCCCTTATGACTCAGTAATAAAGCACAGCTGTGAACGGAAACTAAATCCTCGGTCATTCCTCAATACCTGGAGCTCATTTTCGTGATAGCAAAAGGCCTAACTAACATGTACGTCTTCTATTTTCATGGCTTACACACATAATTAGAAGCATTAAGAACCAATGTCAAATAATTCCCAATTTTAGTTCTCACCTATTTTCATGGGAGAAATCAAACCAATAACAAGATTATCTAAATTAAGACCCAACTTTCATTGATGAACTCAATTAATAAAATAACAACTTAGCATCAAATAAATAACTCTTAATCCCAACTCCAACTTTCGTTGATAATTTAAAACTAGGGCTAAATCAAGATGCAAAATTGACAATAAAAACAATCTTATCAAACTCTAAACATATAACTCAATAACATGAGAATTAGAGAAGAATTTACATGATCAATCCATACTAGGGTTCAACTCAATCCTAGATAAAAAAAACTACTCACTAATCATGGCAATAAAAATAACAAACTTAATAGAAAACATAATTAGAATAATTAAAGAGAAAGGAAGAATAAAACTTGATATGCAATACTTGAATAGAAGACGAATATGAAATCTTCAATCTTGAATCTCCAAAGTAGCAATAGAAAATAAACTAGGGCAAAACTAGAGAGGAAAATCTAGAAAGAAGAATAACGTGAACTTGAATGATGTATAATAAATAATAGATGTTAACTTCATTAGAAATCCTCTAATATAAAGTTGTATCTCCTAATACTAGTAGGAACCAAGTTACAAGATAAGCAAAGCCAAATAAATCTCATTAAAGGCTCGGAATTAAGTAATCTGCGCGCGCGTAGGAAGCCTCAGCAAAACTGGACCTACTTGCGAAGCCCATATCTCTCAGAATATAGCTCGCCTTGGGCTGTGCAACCTATCGCTGGAAAACTCTTCAAGTCTACTTTCCAATGCCGCTGAAATCATCCAATTATCAATATCGAGTCAAAAGTCATGGATAAAAGAGTCAACATGACTCATTTTCCACAATTCTTTAATCAAATTCCAACTTCGTTTTAGCTCCAATTTGCATATATACGTAACGATACTTATCAACGTAGCTTCCTTCCAATTGCTCCTAAGTAGTCAAGCTTGTCCAGTAATACACTAATACTCCAATTATGTTCTCAATACCTGAAATTCATCAAAGAATACCAAAAACACACAAAAGGAGTAATATTTCGCAAATTAAGTAATAGTATGTAATTATGGACTACAATGCACCTAAATGTTCTTAAAATGCAACCTAAATGCAACCAAAACCTATATAAAAATACGACACATCAATATAATTATGCGATTTAACTTTTCTTTTGCTTTCGCTTATCTTCTTCAACTAGCAGAAGAATGAGCTTCAATGGCGGCTAGTTTTTGGCTTGCAAAAGAAGCAAGAAAGGAGAAAAATTATGAATTTTATATTATGATTACGAAACTTATGAATTTTGGTAGGAGTAACCTAAATGTCCTATTACAATTGTAACACGTTCAATGTATGTGCTTGTATGGGCCACAAAGTGGAGCAGCTAATGGATGTAGAATGAAGTGGTCCAATAATAGTACCAACTTCAGTTTTGAAATAGAAAGCCCAAAATAATCATTTTTTTTTGGGAAAGGAGAAGCCCAATCTCTTCGACACCTCTTACATTTTTTTGGTCTGGCTTTTTTTTCAAAACAAACTAGTTACCAATCTAGTACATATTATGAATAAAATTCAAAATTAAGATATTTAGATAGAACTGGAAGTTTTGTATATTGAAAATAATTAAGATTAAAAATATTTTATATTCATTTGGGATAGCGGCATTCAAGGAACACCAACCAAATCTAAATGTTGGGCTAATATATTGGTAATTATCAAAGGACCAATTCAACCAAAAGTTTAAATAGATGGCTGAAATCCCGAGAATAGGTTTACATTCTATCAAGTTCCCTTACTCGAGAGCCCTTTGGGCTTGAGGTGTGGGTGCAGGCATGCAGCACAGGTTGCGCCCTTATACCTGGCGCTAAATATTCCACTTAAAAAAAGGAGGAGTGGATGAAATTTGAACCTATGATCCTTGTGTCACATTGGCTCCGATACCATCTCAAAAAGGGCTCTGATGGTTGAAGGCCCAAGAATAGTTTATATTCAATCAGTAACTATACTAAGAAAATTAAATAAAACTGTTGGAATAATGTTATTTGGTGTTAGGAAAGATGGTTAGCAGATTTAATACTAAAGTATTGCTGAAAATGTGCAATTTTAGTTGATTATTATAAGTGTATTTTATTTATGTGCAAATGTAAATTATAAATGCATACACACACTATATATCTCTATTTATTTGACCATAGTTGTGGATTACATGATCTTAAAGTGTTGTGGAAGCTATTTGTAGGAAGTTTCTTTGGACAGGGAAAACTATGGACTCTAAGAAGGTTCCTATTTCCTGGCAAACTTTTTATAACTCTAAAATTGCAGAGGGCTGGGGGCTTATTAATATGTAGGCTTGGAATAAAGCTGCTATTTTAAAGCTGCTTTGGGCAATCACTTTCAAAACTGATAAACTTTTGGTGCAATGGATCAATGCCTACTATCTTAGAAGGCATATAGTTCTTAATGTTGCTATTAAAAGCAACATCTCTTGGGGTCTAAGGAAAATCATTGAATCTAGAGAATTGTTGAATGTCATTGGAGGATGGAAATTGGGATAATGCTATTGTTAATGGGAAGTTTAGTGTAAGGAAAGCTTATACTATTCTGCAGGGTGAACTCAGAAAGTGGACTGGAGAAGATTAATATGTAACAACAATGCTAGTCCTAAGAGCAAGTTCATTCTTTGGATGGGGCGCATGTAACGAGCTTGCAACTACAGATAGAATCAGTAAATGGATGCCTAACTGCAATACAAGATGTTGTTTGTGTGATGAAGATTCTGAATCAGTTCAGCACCTCTTTTTCAAGTGTAGCTATGCTACTGAGGTTTGGGTTAATTTGAAGCTTTGAGTTGGGGGCAATGCTACTGCTATGCAGTTCACAGAGGAATGTAGAATAACTATGAGTAAAGCTCATAGCAAGAGTATCAAGGCAAAAGTGTATGTCATGATGTTCACAGAGGTTATATATGTTATTTGGAGGCAAAGGAATGACAAGATCTTCTCTAATAGTTGTGTCACTCCTCAAATGTTAATTAAGGAGATTATCTTTAGAGTTTCTTGTAATTGTAAAGATAATGAGCGCTTGTTGTTAGTCTAGTAACTTGTCATCTGGTTACTGGCTTTGCTTTCATTTTGCCTTGAGTGTTGTTAGGTTTTTTTTTTTTTGTAAACTCATCAATTTTTTTGGTTATCAATAACAACTTTGAATTGCGAAAAAAAAAGGTGCCGACTTTACAAAGTCAAAGGAAATCCCAATTTAAAACCAATTGATCCCCTAAAAAAAATGATGATAGAAGAGTAGCTTTTAAGCATTATGAATAATTCTCTTTTCTTTCATCAATGTGGAACTTTCATATGTAAAATCAACAAAGGACTTTAATTTAAGGAGCGTCATACTTTACATATTACCACTACTACTGGTGTCAAAACAGGTTCTCAAACAGGTTCTGGGTATACCCACGGCGAACCAGGTCAGACCCAGGTCATGATTGGTCAGGTTTGGTTCAACTGGGTCGAACACATTTGAATCATTGGATTCCCGGGTGCCGGACAGGTCCGAGTGTTCCATTTACAAGTCTATCTATTCCTGGGTATGATCGTCCGTTGACATTTTTTTTGCCAGGTTTGCGCAGGTCGCATTTAGGTTTCATGTACGGTTGAATTAAGTCAAATGTACTCGGGTTGAATTAGTAATGACCTTAGTTCGATCATTGTGAAACATCGGGTCCATTCGCTATTGAATGTCAATTCAACTTCGGGTAACTCCTGATCGGACCATCTTGATTTTGTTATGGATTTTGTAAACGAATCATATTAATAAAAGTATTAAATTCGACATATATATACATATGTGTGTGTGCGATAAATATATGGATGACAACGAAAAACCAATAAAAACATTATATTGATTACCGTGATGTTTAGTGTATTCTCTTAGTCAACTCTTATTTCGCGTAAAACCACTCTAATGAGTAAAGGAGTAGAACGACTCTTCATATGTTTTAATATTATATATTATAACCAACGACAATAATAACGAGTAGACGATCAATTCCAAACTTTATATAAATGATTTATTATTATAAGCATTATGATTGATATATAAGTTTGTAAATAGCTATGATGGTAATGAGAATAATAATACTAATAAACATAAAACGACAATGATAATAGGTAAAAATACAAATAATAACAGTAATAGTAACAAGGCTAACAATAGCAATAGTAATACAAATAAGAACAAGAATACTAACAATAACAATAACAATATAAATACTAATATGTTGAATCATTTTAATATAAGATTGATATCAAAATAATTATAAAACCAATCTAATACTCTATTGATTATAAATTAGTATAACTACTCTTAATATGTTATAATGCTATAACAAATGACAATCATACATTCATATGTTTACAACGACGGTTCATATGAGACCTAAGTAATTATAACGACTTTGTATATATATGTGACTATAAAGAAATTATTTTATCAGTAGGCTTCTATATGTTAGTAACAGTAATAGTAATAATGCTAACAGTAGCAATAGTAATACAAATAAGAACAGGAATACTAACAATAACAATAACAATATAAATACTAATAGCAATAGTAGCAACAATGCTAATAATAGCAATAACAATAACAAACATAATGAGGTTATATGTATTATGTTGTGACTATATATGATAAAGTATAAATAAACTATTTTATCAATATGTTTAATCATTTTAGTATAAAATTGGTATCAAAATAATTGTAAAACCAATCTAATACTCTATTGATTATGAATTAGTATAACGACTCTTGATGTTAACAAGTAAAATCAATAAGTTAACTGTTAACAAGTAACAAAACCATAAGTAAATAAGTTAACAAGTACTTACTAGTTACTAGGTAGTAACTTGTTAACAACCATATGACAACTTAACACTTAGTCAGTTACTCTTGTCTTTGTAAGTTATAAGATTATTTAAGTTAATTGTCTTTATGTTATACTATAATTTAATACTAGTATAGTGTTTATGATATAAATTGTGAAAATTTTAATTACTACTATAAGTAATTATAGTTATTATTTGAAAAATGGGATTATAGGGTATGAGATCTTGGGTTTAGGGATTTGGAGCATGGGGTTTAGTTGCTTTGGATAATAATTTGGTAGGATTATTTGTTTTCTTAAGGCAAAATCCAAAACCATCTAATAAGCAATATCTAAACCGTTGGATCATCACAATCAAGGGCACACAAGAAAAAAACACAAAGCACACGGATCATAAATATTAGCCGTTGGATAGAAGCCACAAAACAAACCGAACCGGTTAGATCGTCCTTAACCTATCACCTTCTTCCTTCGCCTCTCCTGCAAACCCATCTTTCCCCACCCAAAACTCCCACTATTTTCCTCTCTTCTCTCGTTGCTCCCTCCCTCCCTCCATCCTACTTGCCGGAATTCAGCCACCACCATCCTACTTGCCGAATTCGCCCACCACCATTATACACGCAACCTTGCTTCCTTTCCTCCCTTTTTCGATGTTCTCTTTCTCTCTCCCCTCCCCTGCATCGCGCCACCACCGCAGCAACTAATGTCACTCTCACCCAGGAAACCTATTCGAAAATAACAATTCGAAATTACATCTAAGAGGAGAGAGAAAGAGAAGTAACTGATAGTGATGTCACCGTCGAGAGATTGGAGCATCTTCTCCACGCCTTTAGGGCCAAGAGAAGAACGAAGGATGCGCGCGACGGCTTTACCGGCGGAAATGTTGGCCTTTTGAGCCTCTAAACCTCACAAACGAGTCATAGATTCTTGCTCCCGAAGTATAATTGAAGGGGCGTCCATATTCATCGAACGCCAACGCCATTGTTGTTGGCGAGCTAGATCAGTTGCAGAGGAAGAAGAATAAGGTGCAACAATGGCGACGAAGTTGAGGTAGGAGTGATGGAGAGAGAAAGAGAGAGGGTGTTATAGATCTGGGTTGGTGGTGCCGTTGGGTTGGTGGAGGAGACAGTGGTGGTGGTGGTGTCATTGGGTTGCTCGTTTTAGATCTAGGGTTTCAGATTTTTCGTTTTTTTTTTTAATTTTGAGATTGTTTTGTAATTTCACTAATTGTTTTCTGTTATTTTTCGTTTTAATGTGTGTAATTTTTTTTTGTAATTTTTGAATTTGTGTAATTGTTTTTATCATTTTTGGTTGTTAATCAATTTGGATTTATTTGGTAAAAATAATAATATTTATTTAGATTTATATCCTTATTTGTGTGTTAGAATTATGTTGCGATGTCGAATATTAATATATCAAGAATGAAAGAATCTAATTTGCCTCTCTTTCTTAATATTTCAATTATTATATAGATTTTTATATGTATCAATTCTAACATATTAAAATATCTTGTTATTAAAAAAAAATATTTCTTAGTAGTACCAACTTATAAATAGTTATAAAGGAATGATAGCATATATGAATAATATACCAACTTATAATAATTTTGTGGGATTTAGTCGTCCAAATAATTGGTTTGAAAAAGTAGATCAAATAAGGCATAAATTATTTTATCTGGTTCAATTGAATTATAGTTGAATTCGGGTCGATCATAAATAAACCGGGTTGAACCAGGTATTTGCAGAGTCTGGTCGGATTTTGAGTTAATATCTTGTTAGGTTACGGTCAGGTTCGGGTTTGAATGCAGGTCTGTGTGGTCAGGTCAGAATATACTCTTGTCGGGTGCCGATCAGGTCTGGGTAATCCCAGGTCAGGTTTCGGTCAGGTTTGAAGACTGACCCTCACAGGTCGAACCAGGTTCAAGTCAGGTTAGTATCAGATTGACCCAACGGTCAGATCTGTTTTTGACACCACTAACCACTACGTGTCTACGATGCAGTAGTACTTTTCAAGACAATACTTACACCTTGATTGGTATGGTCATTGAATGGCGATATTTCGTCGTAACGTTATAATCAATCAATAATTTAAAACCACGTACTTCGTATTTAGTAAAGAGGAAACTTCAACTTATCTTCGTGGAATTTGTTCTTTTGTCACTTGACGCCCTCTTCGTTTAATTGCATGAGAAGACCCATAAGGTCATTGACCATATAAATGACAAGAAAGACACGGCCATTGCACGTCAATTCACTCTTACCATCTTATGAGCCACTTGCACCTGTTCGTGTCTCTTCATTATGTACGACTACGTTCTTTCTTTCTTTGTCTTCATTATGGAGCTTGGATTAGCCAGACCAAGCTAGCGGCGGCAGCTTGGGTTGCCAACTCTCCCACGTCTCGCAATTTGGCCAACCAGGGGCAACTTATGCGGGCTGGGTCCGCCCTCCAAGTGGAGGCTAAGGCCTGTTTGTTAGCGCTTCTTTGGGCTAGGTCCACTCCTTTCTCGACCCTTTAATTTGGATTTATACTGATTCAGAAGTGTTAGTTCGTCAGCTTGCTTCTACATCTAGCCACGATATGACCATCAAACACACTCTCAAAGACATCACAACCCTTGCAGCTTTGTTTTCTGGGTGCCGAATTATGAAGGTAAGTCGTCAAGAGGTCCAGGTTGCTCATGATCTTGCCCGGCGCTGCTGCAACAGTAGATTTCCTTTTGCTCCTCATTAAGTTATGTTGTTTTCTTCCGTTGTCTTGTACGTTTTCCCCGTTGTCAAAAAAAAAAAAAATACTATTCTTTGCACCTATGACCTACTTTTCATCTTATGAGCCACTTGCACCTGTTCGTGACTCTTCTCTATGTACGTTCTTTCTTTCTTTGTCTTGGAATACTATTCTTTGGCTCTTTGCACCTACTTTTCTTCTATACTCCTGTTGTGATTTATAAATTAAGTGTTAACTAGATTGTGCAATAATCAACAATAATCAAGAAGAATTGTGAAATTGAAACAACAAACAAGTAATGCAAAGAGGAATGAAAACAAGAAAGAACACACCAAGATTAACGTGGGAAACCCGAGCTCCGGGAGAAAAACCCACAAACTTGCACTATGGAAACAATGGAGAATCAATGGTGAACATACAATCTCTCCCAAACTCACTCTCTCTCCTAAAACCCTAGAAAAGATGAGGCTCCAAGTTTGAACAATGAGATATGTGTGCTTCACTCTCTAAAAACCAGAAAATAGGCTATTTATACTCATAGGACTAAACGCAATCCAAGCCACGATTAAATCTTAAATCGCGAAAAAATACGAGCAGAGTGGATTGCCCGGGCGAGCCCGAAGAATCGCCCGCCCGGGCCCAGCCGCCCGCCCGGGCCCAAGACCCACCTGCCCGGGCCCACAAGCCCGCCCGAGCCAGACTGAGGCTCGCCCGGTGCAGGTGGCACCCCAACATTCTGCCTTGAAGGCGGAACCCAGCTGCCCGCCCGAGTGCTGAGCAGCCCGCCCGGGCTCCCTGGCCCGCCCGGGCCCATGCCGCTCGCCGGGCTGGCCGGGTTTGGGCTTCCTTCCTCGCTTGGGCTTCCGAGCTTGGGCTCCTTGCTTCACCCATCTCCACCAAACCCAACAACTCCTTGAACTTCAACCGATTTTCTTAACCACTTATTAGTTTCAAATAAGGCACTTCCTCCATTTTTTTAATTAGATCTAATTTTCTCCTTTAGTCACTATTTTTCCTATTGTCCATTGATTTTGAGATAAAATTTTAGGTATCTTCACCACTTGTCCAGCTATATAGTATATTCTAGTATTGTGATTCTTCTTCATTATTGGTGTAGCTTATTGTTAGGGCCGTATTTTAATTCTTGTGGCCCTGTTCTTATAACAAAATGAGACCCCTATGATAAGTAGAAGCGTGACTGGGAAACTTTGGGAAAGAGGTATCAGTAATAGAAGAGAGAGAAATGAGTATTCATTTTAATTGAGAAAAATATCAAATCTTTTTCCAGCTGGGCTTAACATCAATATTGGGCCCTAGAAAATGTGACCCTGTGCAGTAGACCTTTATGCACATGCCAAAATCCGGCCCTGCTTATTGTGTGCTCAAAATTACAAAATAAAATATGGATCCTTAACTCTCTTCTGCCTATGCTATGATATTACTCAAAATAACGTCTATTTTTCTCCCCAGAGTTGCATTCGCCGCACGCTCCTTTAGAGTACTAATAATAATCAGCTAGCAAAACAATGTCTTTAAAGAACAAACTTAAGAACGGTTATAGGTGGCTTGATGCTTCTTTAATTCCCATGCAAAGGTTGTGCTATAGCGTATAAATCTGTAATTAAGACGAAAGCTAAACAATGTCTTCGCAATGAAATACTTTACAAAAACAAAGGAAACAACTTACATCTGGTCGATGTTGAGGCTCAAGAGCTAGTCAACACAGAAGGAAATTATAAGGGCTAAGATTAAGCATATTTTTCTTAAGTAAAAATATACAAGATTACTATTATAGCAACGAACGTACAACATGTAATTTTGTTATAAGTTCTCAATTTAACACCATTATGAGAGTTGGCAACCTCCAAAAAACTCGGCATTATTTTTCATGATGAACCATTAATAATAGTACTCATATACAAGTGTGAAGTATAAGAATTTAATAAACTTATCTGGCTTTTGGATCCATGATCTCAGAGAATACTGAAGCAGACTTATCAATAGGATAATCTGATGAATTACTCGCACTACTTTTACTGTCCAATAACCTGTTTTCTGTGGAATCAACTACATTATTACTCCTGGAAAGATCATCCCCTGATGCGTATGAATCATAATTTAATATACGACCATCTCCTTCATTAAGATCTATGCTAGTCGTAATGGAAATATCTTCGGAATTAGCAGGATTAGTTTTCTTCTCAGCAGCTTCTTGAAGTTGTAAGGCGAACTCTAACCCCCACACTATGTCGCCCATTGGCGGACGTTCGCTCCCACGATCTCGTACACACATACTAGCTATCTCTCCGAACTTTCTTAGACATTCGGGAGCAATCTGACCGGTTAAATTTGGATCCACAATAGTATAGAGGGTGCCACTTTTGTAGCGAGTCGTCGCCCACTTTGCCAAGTTTGCTTGTTCTTTGGGAAGGTTAGGTTTCACCGCGGCACGAGCACATAGAACTTCAAATAACACCACTCCAAAGGAGTACACATCAGACTTCTCAGTTAATTGGCGTCGTTGATAGTACTCTGGATCTAAATACCCGACAGTGCCTTTGACAGCAGTGCTTATGTGGGTGATACCCGCCTCGTACGGGTCGGGTCCTATCCTGGATAGGCCAAAGTCCGAGACTTTGGCAGTCCACTTATCATCCAGGAGAATGTTGGTAGACTTTACATCGCGATGGATGATCACTTGTTTTGCACCTGAATGGAGATAATGTAAACCACGAGCTGATCCTACACAGATCTTGAGTCGTTCCTTCCATGATAATGATATATTGCTAGCGTGATCATTTTTTCTAGGATTTTTATACATCAAATGATCTTGAAGCGTGCCACGTGACATGTACTCGTAAACCAAGATCATTTCACCTTGGTCCTCACAATAGCCGATCAAGGACACCAAGTGTACATGGCGTAGTCTAGACAACATCTCGATCTCAGTTTGAAACTCGTGGGTACCTTGTTTTGATGTAGAGTTAAGACGTTTAATAGCCACTCTGGTTGTCTCACCCTCTATTGAACCCATGTAGACCGTTCCAAACCCACCTCTTCCTATGATCAACTTCTTGTCGAAACCACAAGTGGCAACCTTGATTTGGGCTAGCGAGAAGCGGCGACAAGGATCAGACGGCAGGGACAAATTCCTAGTGCTTGGAGCTGAGCTCGAGTATGATGGAGGTTGGACCCACTTGTACTTGCTTGAGGTGCTTGTGGTCATGGATTTCTTCCTAAGAGCCTCCGTGGCTGCCTTCTTTTTGTAGGCAATACAACAAGCAATTATGACGAGGGAAGCCAAAACAAGTGTACCTCCGATTGCGCCTACGATAATTGGAAGTGCATGATGTTTTGGGATTGTATTTGGAATTGGTGAAGGGCTAAGTACCGCTTTTAATAGTTGGTTAGGGACAGCAAGACTTCCATTCGATTTATTCAACTTCAATATTTCCACACCATTTAGCAATACATCACTCATACTGCAAAAAAAATTTTTTAATCAAGATGATATAAAAATCATAATAAATAATATCTCTAATCATAGTTTAAGAAAAATTATAAAAAAATAACATTTTACAAATACACATCGAGATTAACTAAATAGCAATTTCAATTATAACATATATTAGTCATTAAACATGGTCAAAGTTAGAATTATCTAAATAATGCAAAAAGTCAATATGATGTCATCTACTTCCTCTGTTTTTTTAATTAGACCATTTCGTTTTTGACACTAATCATCAACCAACTTTTGTTAAGTTTATCTTTGCATCATAATACTGAAAAAAAACATAGTTAAATAGGGTGCTTTGTTAGATTCGTCTCAATACAAAGATTACAAATACCAAATTTTTATAATTTTGCAATTAGAGATATTGACATTAAAGAAGCTTTTCAGCTAACGTGAAAAATGAAATGATGCAACTAAAAGAAATAGGAAGAAGTATTAATTGAGGTTACGAGGAAGTACATAACATAGACTATCTTAGAGTGAGATTTCATATGATCTGTATCAATGTATATCTTCATATAATATCAACTTTTACGAATTGGAATCATGAGATAACAGAGGGGTTAAAACGGCTCAAGAAGCACTTACATAGCGTTTTGAGAATATGCATAATGAGGATGGAGAGAGATCGATAGAGGAACTTTGGTGCCATCACTTTGCCCGTACAAGCTTACAACATAATCTCGGAATACTGCAATCCCCAATCCTCCAGTAATCACCCACACATCAATCACTTCTCCATATTCTTTATTGATGTACACTTGAAACGACCTTTGTTGACTTCTATTGACCCTCGCATCTAGCTCGCAGAAATGGAGCCTTACCAAATAATCAAACCCTGGATCGACGTCGAAATTCCATGTCAAGTTTTTGCTTAGGGATTCAGGATAACCCAAACCCATAAACCTTAGAGTAGCATAAACCTGAGGTGGCGCTACATAGCGTGGCACTAGGGTGTACTCTACAACAGACATATTTCCTTCTGAAATAGAAGGAAATATGGTTGTACCATAGAAATTATTAGCGATGAATGGGTCGTCCGGCTTCCAAATTCGGCCCAGCTTTCCTGAGTCTGCTTTTGATTCAACGGTAATCCCTCCAACGTTAATCCGATGAGCCGTTTGGAACGCGACTTGTTGGAGGGAGTACTCATTATGAGTAGGGATGAAAGTAGGGGGTGGCAGTCGTGTGGCATCAAAATAAAGGCCTTCAGGCACAGCAATGATCTCGATGCCATTGACGAAAGCATAGCAGGTGTTAGTGCTAGTACAATTTGTAGGAGGGGAGAAGGTTAGGTTGAGTGGTTTACCGTTTTCTACGGGAACATGAAATTCATACACTTCATTTGATTTGGCGGAATTTTGGTTGTTGAGGGAGACGCTAAAGTTGTTAAGAAGAGTAAAGCCGTTGGCTTCAACAGATACGAAGAATTGGGAGGCAGTGATGGTGGTGGTGGTGTTATACTTGTAGGAGGCAGTTGTGGTGAAGTAAAGTCGGATGAATTTAGGGCCCGGTGAGACCGCGAACGAGTATGTGACGGCGGACTCAAATATCCGCGCCCATGTGTAAGGATCGTCGGCTCCTTGACCGATGACGGAAGAGGAGATTTTGTTAATATCTGGCGGAGTGAAGGCGGGGTTGTCGTCACTCCGCCATGTTTTTGTTCCGTCTTCGGAGGAGTGCGTGGTTGACTTAGGGAGGCCACATGCGATGAAGTAGTCAATATCACTCGTTAAGGCGGATGAAGAGAGTGAAAGAAGTAGTACAAGGTAAAAAGGAAGCATTTTGGGGAAAGTAAGAAAAAGAAAATAAGGGTTGTGTGTTTGTTTGTGTTAGATAATGTAAGGTGTGTGTGTGTGTGTTTTAGATAATGCAAGGATCGGAGTATGTCTCTGTTTCTAGGACTAGTGTTTGATAATGATAATTTTAATATGATTAGGCTAGTGGAGCTTTATATCAAGAGAATGACTTTGATTGTTCTCTAAGTCCTTTCCTTAGGTTGGTTTCCACGATGTTGCAGGTAGTAAATTATTATATTCATATCGATGGAGGAGCTTACATCCATGGTGAAGTAAATTGTTTGGGGGTTGTGTCTCTTTTTTGGTGTGTCGTGGGATATTTTTGCTTTGGAAATTTGGAATTTGTTGTTTGTAAAGAAATGTTGGACCAGCTAGGAAAGGAAAGAAATTAAAGGAAAGAAGTTTAGGAGGATTTCTCGTGTGTAGATTTCATTGTGTGGTAATTGGTATGGGGATGGTCGGATGGAGAGGTAGGAGGACTTGCGGCTTTTTAAGTTACCCCGTTTTGTGACAGTTGAGGAGGGCAGATACATCAATACATGTACTTGAATCCTTTGAGTCCTAAGAGTTATTTTCTTATATGATCTCTCATGCTCCAATTGTTCAAATAAAAAAAGAAAATATGGAGAGAAAGTAAAGGCATGTTACTGTTCGCCACCTTATCTTTACTTATTTCGGATCGGATCGGATCATATTAGAAAAAATAAGTCGAGATCAAATCGGATAAGTTAGTTCGAGATCGAGATCGGATCACGCTTATATTTAAAAACTTATTATTATTGTTATTATTATTGTTGTTATTATTGTTATTGGTATCATGATTACTATGATGATTATTATGATTATTAGTATTACTAATGCATTATTATTATTATTATTATTATTATTATTGTTGTTGTTGTTGTTATTGTTATTATTATTATTATTATTATTATTATTATTATTATTATTATTATTATTATTATTATTACTATTATTATTATTATTATTATTATTACTATTATTATTACTATTATTATTATTATTATTATTATTATTATTGTTATTGTTACTATAATTATTATTACTATTATTACATATTAAATACTTTTTACTAAAGGAGTATAATACCCTTAATGAATTTAATTTGTTTACTATGATGATTATTAGTATTATAATAATAGTAGTGCCAAATATCTCTATTATATAAGTGAAGGGGGAGGAAAATGGTGGCTCCCTTACAAAAAGTCTGATATACCCTTAATGAATTTAAATTATCATATATATATTAAATAATTCTATCTTCTTCCTACTGCCATATATATTGAATAAGTTAACAATGAAATTGAGTTTGAATTTCATTTAAATATTAAATTAAGGAGAATGATTTCCTCTTCCTACATATGCTTTATATTTCCTTCTCTCAATACTATATTTGAATATTGATGAACAAATAACAAAAAAAACCAACGAAAAATTAATTTAAGAAAAACATATTAAAAAGTTAAAAATAATTATAAATGTCTGTTGGAATCAATTTTTTGTAACACTGATAAATAAATAATTGAGAAAAAAACTTCAATATGACGCGCACGCATAACGTGCAAAAAATGCTAGTAAAACCAAAGTTAATGAAATTGACTAGAAAAATATAAGAAATGGGAACACTTAGAAACAAAGAAGGTAGGAACTACAATTTTAACTAATGTAGTTCATTCCCATCGATAACCAACATAAAATTTACTTAATCAGAAAATCACAGTTACCTAATTAAGATCAAGTACAATATTTCAAGTAACAAATACCGAAAAAAAAGGCAAAAGAATCATATGGTGGAGTACAATATATATGGTGAAGAAACCTCATCCGATGCTTTATTACCCTATGCTTTCGGAGTGGAAGGGAGTAATTAACCAGGATTACAAGAAATTGTTCTTAATTAGAAAATGCTATGCACGAAAACGGATACAGAAATAAACACGGGACATATATTGGTACTAATCTAAGTAATAAGGATGGGCGATCGGCTACAACGATTACCCGTTGGGCTTGACCATATAGACACAGGATACACCGCATACTGCACACCGAACATACTTCCTCTGTTTCATTTTACTTGCTACACTTCTCAATTCACGGACTCCTAGGCAATTTTTGGAGAAGAGAGAGGTAGAGAGTAAAAAGAAAAGAGACCCATGTGAGAGGAGAGAGATAGAGAGAGTTTATTGCCCAAAAAGGAAGTGTAGCAAGTAATATGAAACTTCCCTATATGGAAAGTGTAGCGAGTAATTTGAAACGGAGGAACTAGATAGGTACGACTTAGCTATCCCCCGCCGGTTGCTCTGCCACAACGGATATACACTTCGCATGACCGTCCGGTCACATATCCAAAGTGACTGTCGCCAATGTAAAAGCCATTAGGCATTGTTCTTATCGCTGGCTTGTATTGAATGAAAGTGTTATAGACAACGAAAGCTTCATAATAGACAACGGTAGTATCATCATCGGCTAAGGAGTTTATCAGGAGAAACACCAGAAGGTAAACCACAATAGCAATACTACTTTTCGGCATTATTCTTTTACTGGGGATTGTTTTCATGATATTCTCCCTTTTCCTCTCCCTCTCCTTCCTAGATATATATTTTATGATTTTAAGCCTTCTTGATTTGTCTAATATGTCTTCATTTTTAAGGAGTATAAAGTTTTGAAAGTACTACCCTGCTAAATGATATATTATCAATACTCGCATTGTGTGTGGATGAGATTAACGACAAGTGTTGGGCAACTTTATCAAGTTGTCTTGACATCCAGCTTTCTCCTACAATAATTGCCTAATGCGAATAGTTGTGTCTACTATTGGTTCTTTTTTATTTTTCCTAATTTTTATTTTTATAGCCATATTTAAAAAAACATAACCATTGGTCTCTTATAGTATATTAATTTATATTATAAAATTATTTTTGGCCTATTTGTCTACATCCCCAACTTATCAAGCATGAGAATTGATCAAGATTCGAGAGAGATACTCTAACCACTAAAATATCCCTTACTTTCATATATACACACTCTTATAAGTCATTTTTTATGACATATACTGACATATATATAAGAGAAGGATTATGATCGAAGTTTGTTCTTCGGTTCGAGAAAAAGTAGGACAAACAAAAAAAAAGCCGGAGAGAATAGTAGAAGTAGAAATAAGTCCAAAAGAATACAACTTCTTTATAGGATAAAATTTCCAGAAAAATTTTAGAAAATAAATTATACCTGAAAACTAAATAGTATTGCATCACTCTATACTAGTACAAGAAGTGTGGCCTATTTTACTATTACTACATTGGTTGTATCTACAAAAAAATAAGATTGGCCTAGTTGGTTAGAGGCTGGTAGGCGTGTCGTGCACCTAATAAAAATAAATAACCTAACTATTCCTCCTAACTATGTAGTAGGGTAAGTCAGGGTCGATCCCACAAAGAGAAACACTAGTGGAGAGAAACGCAAGGACTGCGTTTTTGGCCAGCAGCCCTTTCCTAAATATCAAGAAATTTAGGACGTAAACTGGTAAGATTGAAAAGGCGAGAACATCATAGTCCAAAAAACGCAAATTAATCAGAAAACACAACTAACTTCTCCTTGCATAAGAAATTCAAGACAACTTGACGCAAATGTCTCGCAACAGCAAAGCAAAACTCCAAAGCAACAAAATTCACAAAGATCATCCAGATTAAACCTAAATACTGATTCTCATAACAATATCAAGACAAAATTTAACAGAAATCTCTCTCAAACGAATCAACAACATAAAGTCAAATTAATTGCACAAAATAAAATAAAAAAACCTAAAATACGAAAAAATAAATTGATTAACAACCGAGTAAATCTCGAACCCTAGATCTCAAATTAATCTCGAACCATCTCAAATTAATCTCGAACCATCTCAAATTAATCTCGAACCATCTCAAATTAATCTCGAACCATCTCAAATTAATTCCATAAAACTAAAAAACCTAAAATTAACATAAAAATACGAAAAATACCATCAAGAACCAACAAATACAAAAAGAAAATTAAAAATGACAAAAACTAAAATAAAAAACGAACCAACCTTAGATCTAGTGTGAGCGACGGCAGAGGAGACGCAAGTGGTTTGTGCGAATACCGGTGTGTGAGACGAGGAGTGATTTGTGTGAATGCCGGCAAGGTGGTGTGAGCGACGGCAGAGGAGACGCGAGTGGTGCGCACGAGAAGAGGGGGGTGTGGTGATGCGAGCGACGGTAGAGGAGACGCGACGGCAAGAGGAGACGCGAGGAGAGCCCAGAGACGAAGGAGGATTTGTGGTGGTGGTGTGAAGATTTGTGGTGGTGGTTTGAAGATTTGTGAGAGACAGATCGACGAGGGAGGGCTGAATATTTGTGAGATTTGTGAGAGAGGAGAGAGATGAGAGAGAATGAGGGTTTAATAAGGAGCACTGAATATTTTAAAAGCCCGCCCACTGAATTCCTTCCAAAATATTTAAAAGCCCATTGAAATAATGTTTTCGCAAGTGGGTTAAGGGCTGCAGTTAGCCCAAAAACTGAAGCCCTTCGTAAATGAAGGGCTGCGGTTTTTAGGCTAACCGCAGCCCTTCACTAAAAGGGTTGCGGTTTTTGGGCTAACCGCAGCCCTTGCATTGCAGCCCTTGCGTTTCTTTCCATTAGTAAAAGTTGTTCTATGATTAGCCCTTATATAATGGTAAGACTAAAGGAGATTAATATCAAGAATAGTAGAGTCAACTATACTAATCAATATATAAATAAAAGAATCTAGAGTTAAGTATCCCCACTAGCATGAATTAATACGATAATAATTCCCACCCCAAGCTAATATGTTAGATGTGCACAAGGAAAGTACACCCTATAAAATGCCATAAACCTCTCTCGAGTATATATGGCTTCTCTAATATGCACTCAAGCCTACTCCAGGAGAATCATACATATTAAAGACAAAGTCAATACCCTAATTTCCTAATATTCCATTCTACCTACTCCCGTGGAGAATTTCATATCCTTAATTGAAATATTCAAATTCGTCAAAACCCAACTCCCGTTGTGATCAAGACAATATAATCATAACAATACTAGTTATCCCTAATCTAGTATCGGAATATACACAATCAATTAAGCGAGAACTATTAAACAATGAATTTGGGAATTTAAAGGTATAATCATGAATTAATTCATACTAGGGTTCAACTTAACCATAGATTAAAGAACTATAAAAGCATGATTGAAATAAATAAACAAACTAGAGAAAATAAATTAAACTTCATAGTAGAGAAAGAAAGAGAAAAGAAGAAGAAAAGAAATACTTGAATTGATGGAAGAAAGGTAGAGTTTTGAAGAACAATGGAGATCTACAAGTTTCTCTCTCTAAAAACCCCAAGTATAAACTAATAATGATGATATAATCTCTAAGCTACTGAAAATAAGGTTTAAAGACCTATTTATAAACTAAGTATAATATAAACTGACATAAGTTAGGACACGCGGAAAATCCGACAATACATCTCGGGTCGCACGGTCCAAAGCAACTTCTTGCACGGTCCAGCGAGATTTCGCCTCGGTCGCCGAACAAGGAAGAAGTTTCGGTGGTTTTTTATTGCAAAGTTGCACGGTCGAAGCACAAATCCGCACGGCCGTGCGGGCGAGGTAGAGCCTTCAGCTCAACTTTGAACAACTATAACTTTTGATCCAGAACTTTGTTTTACAGGAAAGCTCTTGAAGTATAGTTTCCAACCCAGCTGGAATTACCTCATTATCATTTTTATATCAAAAGTTATGGACAAAATGGTGCACAGGTGCCATATTTCGCACAATTAGTACACAAAGTCGTTTGTATCTTCTTCAATTCCAATCTTTTTGGGCACATGATATATCGTTTTAAAGGTCATCCAAGTGCCTTAATCCTCATGCCTCAAAAAGGAGCCAAAGTACCTGATATTATATCAAAACGCCAAACAACCCTTGAAAGCACCGTAACTTACAAAAGGGGCCTAAATATGCATAAATGCAATGTAAATGCGCTAATAATACATGAAAATGCACCTAATATGCAACTAAATGATGTTAGAATATGAACTTATCAGAGACCCTCCTTCCACCCTTGTGATAAGGATTCAATTCTTGCCCCGTATTGCAAAGTGGGATCCCCAATTTCCCCTCCCTCCCCACTTGTGCAAGGGAGATTTATCTTACCTTTAAAAAAATTTGATTGTATCCATAGTCTAATGACTCACATAGCGTTAGAGTTGACAAAATGGACGCATACTCGATACCCGACACTTAGACCCAGGTTCACCCGAAAAATAACAACGCGAAATAGATCAGAAACCCGAAATAACCGACCTGAAGCCCGAATATGACATGTATCCGAAAACAACTAGGACTAAATCTACACGACTCGAATTGACCGAAAATTAGTCATTAAGACACGTTTACATCGGCTCTCATAAGCTATTCTAACAATAAGGTATGTTTAATTATGGGGATTTCGCTTGTCAAAAGAATTCAAATGTGTGAGCTAAATTCGCTCAACGTCGGATTTTATTAGGTAGACTTTTGGCAAGTTTATCAATACTAACCTCTATTGCAAATGGGTTTAACAAAGTTCAAGAAATTAATTGCTAGTCTTAATTAAATGAGAAAGACCAATAAAATTTTTACTTTCAAAATTTGAAGTGTTGAAACAAATCAACAATCCTTCACTACTTCTACAATTGCTAATGAAAACTGTTATACTTTATTTTATCCTATTAACATGATTATTGTCCTTCACCCGTACATCAAAATGAGCCACTAGCTCTTTGAACTTATTATCATACACAATAATTTAACATAAGCTTTTCTTTTTGGTGCTAATTTAGTAATTTATCATGAATATGTGGAGGATGGAGACTAATTAGTCATTTGCATATTTGCTACGGAAAGAAAGCCGACCTCCGAATTGACCCGATTCAAATCAACCCGAACCGACCGGATATTGACCCGAGCTAGAAAACTTGCACATGACCCAAAATTTCAAGGGCCTGAAAACAACCTGAACAGATCCAATGACCAGGTCCGGAATGACCCGACTAGTACTCGACCTGTATGACCCATTTACCACCTTTACATAACGTCTGCTTGAAGGTTTGGCGTTTGAAATATTTCAAAGCAGAAAGATGGGTATTTTTAAGTAGGAATCAATAAATAAGATTAAAATAAGAAGCACATAGATAACTTATATTGATGACGTTTCTTTTTGAGCACATAGTTGTTAGGAATGGTATAAGTTATAATATATGGTACGCTTTTTTTTTACGAAATACGGATAAACATTCAATTAATTAAAATAGTATGATACAATCCATATTGTAAACATTCTTAAAGAAATCCGAGGGGAGGGGAATAACTTTACGTTAATACTTAATATATGGTCCATTGAAATAGTCCCGAGTTAGACCCTTCAGTTCATTCGGTCATCCAAATTGAAGTATCAAGTACTTTGTTCGAACAACTTAATCAAAGCCGATCAGTATTAAGCACTCATGAGTCATGCTTTATCAAAATTTTTGCTTTGACTATAATTATTTTTTTATAATTTGACAATTCAAATTATAAAAACTACACCATCATATTTGTCTTTGAAGATACTATAATTAATAATATTAATTTCTTATTTTTTTTATCAACATGAATTGAAAGTAATTAACAGTAAAAAAAAGACTGACCTCGAATATCGTACATGCCTTATATTTTGAAACGAAAGGAGTACTTAATTTGGATCATCTGGTGGAAAACTATGTTTATAAGGATAACCTATGTTATTTAATCAAAAAAGGCAAATAATAATGAAACTATGTATAACGATTTTGTGTGCGTGTATATACCACATATTACATGATCCAAAATCTTGCAAATCAAATTCCAAAAGGTCCAAGTTAATTTGTAATTTCTTTGAAAAATATGTAGAATATGTTAGCATACAGCTAAGAGCTGACCATGCCAAAAACTTTGATAGTTTCATCTCCATATATAGATATCAGTCATTTACCATGGTCCAGTTGGGTGGCCTTCGCAGTTGGCCCGTAGACTTCAATTGTACTAGTCAACTGATGTCTCCAATATTGTCAAGTTGGAAGCCTAATTATATATATACATATTTTAAATAGGTAAGATGAAAGACCGTGCTGAATTGGCACCTTGTTCAATTCTAACCAGTCAGGTTTGCAGGTCATAGTTCTTGGGAGGGAGGGGGATGGTAAGGAAAACCTCACATCGAAAGAGCCCCTAGTGGGCTTTGGTCTTATGACCTTGAAATCATGAGACTAAACCTTTACCACTAGGCCAAAGTTTACTTGATGAAAGCCTACTTATATGATGTGTCCAAATTGATCTTACCAACACTTTCTCAGAAACTAATTAACATGCATATTGTTAAGGTGTTAACCCACATGTGAGCTTGTCCGACATTGAAGAAAAAGAGATAGAGTGACTAACATATGCGCAATGCTCGCTACTCCTCCTATCACAATCGGCTTTTAGGATGGATAACCTCATATGGCTTCGTGCTGGCCACTCTTTTCTCCGGTGTGGGCCTGTGTGTGCAGGTCCAATGATGAATTTGTCACATATAAACCAATCTAGACTAGTAGGATAGTAGGAGCATGTTTCTAACGCTATCTGTAGAGATAAACCCCACCATTTTTTGTTTTGCTAATTATAATTTAACTAAATAGTATATTTAAACCGTACCCCTCGAAAAAACTTACATCAAACAATAAGATTAACGGGTACAAATAAGTTAACAATACTAATAAACGAGATCTAAATCTTTTTTCCAGGTGATAAAGAAGAATGGAAAAATAACATTTTACCAAATAAAGAAAATACTCTAAGGGGATGTTTGGTTGAGAGGTTTGAGATGAATAGAGAGGTTGACTACCCAAACCTCTAATGGGAGTATTTTGTTGGAAGAGGATTGAAAGAGAGGTTTGATTCCAAAATCTAATTTTAAAAAAAGCTACTAGTAGGAGCTTTTTTGAAGAGAGGTTTGTGAATTTAGTTTTGTAATGACTAATATATCATAAAGTTGGTCAAATTTACAACCGTTTACCAAAAGAAGCACACCAATAAGTTATTCCAATATACTTATTTTTCATTTAACCTAATAAAGTATTAATCAGCTAAAAACTATATAGCAAACACTTTCACACAAACAACTAGTCAACCAACCTAATACAATCAACTAACCGCTAACAAACTAATTGATAGGTTGTCGTCCACTTCGTTAAAAATAATTCCTAGCGTAACCTTCTAAAGCAATGTAGTAGGATAAGTAGGCCGAATCCACGTAGAGATTGGTAGTTTTAATCTAGCTTCTAAATTATGAGAAAACTAAACAAGACCGTAAACATGAGAATTAATTCTAAACTAATGAAATACGAAAACAAACTAAAAAGATCCAAAGATAATGGTTCACTATGTTCATAATTATAATCTATCAAAATATCATTAATAGTTCAATTAATCAGATATCTAGAGCATGTTTGGGTTTTGTTTTAATACCGAAAGTGAACGGTGTCGTAGCACATACGGGTCGAACTCAATGAGGTGCAAGATTAAACACTACTTGATTTTAGATTACGAAATAGTTACACACTCCAAATATGAAGAATAGTTTATAACTAAAGGCTAAACTAATGACAATATATCACAAACTATATGAATATGATAATTAAAACACTAAGATTAAGTATCACCACTAATATGAATTGATCAAACCATAACTCATTTCCCAATTATTCAATTATAGCTTAGGTGAGAATGACATTCCCTTATGACTTAGCAATAAAACACATCTCGCGAACCAAAACTAAATCCCAAATCATTCATCAACACCTAGAGCTCACTTTCATGATAGCAAAAGGCCTAACCAACATGTATGTCTCCTATTTTCATGGCTTACATACATAATTAGAAGCATTAAGAGCCAATGCCAATTAATTCCCAATTCTAATCACCTATTTTCATGGGAGAATTCAAATCAATGACAAGACGATCTGAATAGACTCAACTTTCGTTGATGAACTCAGTTGATAAAATACAATTTAGCAAACCAACATATAATCCTAATTTCTACTCCAACTTACGTTGATAATAAAAACTAAGGCTAAATGAAGATGCAAAATTGGCCACAAGAACAATCTTGTCAAACCCTAAGCGTATAATTCAATAACATGGGAATTAGAGCAACAATTTACATGATCAATCCATACTAGGGCTCAACTTAATCCTAGATAGAAAGACTACTCACTAATCATGGCAATAAGAACAATAAACATAATTGAAGACATGATTAAATAGATCAAAGAGAGAGGAAAGAGTAAAAACTTGAATAATAGTGCTTGAATGGTAGATGAATCTAAAATACTTGATTACAACTCAATCTTTAATCTCCAAATTTGCAAAAGAAAAATGAACTAGGCTAAAAACTAATAATAATGTAATAATCTTCTAAAGAAAATAATCCCAAGTATTTATATTTTCCCAAAAACTAACTAAAATAAAAACTGAGAAAATAACATCGAGGAAACCGCAACCCGCGTCCACCGCGATCCGCGCCCAGTACCGCGCGTCACGCCATGTGCCGCGAGTCGCGCCTCAAGCCGCAAGTCGCGGTAAGCTCTTGGCAATTGTCCACGAGCTGCTGCCAAAATCGCGAGTCAGATCCCTTTCATTCCTTGAACTCCTCAAACGCAGCTCTCAACCTCCTGGGACCTTGTGCAAAGCCCATATACTTCCAACTCGAACCCGACGTTATACCCATGTTGCTATCGAACCTCCAAAAGGGCCACAAATCTATAATTCTTCACATATTTTCATAATTCTCCTCAATTTCTATTGTTTGAGTATAAATCCACTAGAACTAACATAATTCACAACAAAATCCTCCTCAAAATGTGCCAAATCAAGTGTAAAATGTGGAGAGCACAAAGTTAATCCTACTACGGTCGGTCTTAATGCTCTCAAATCAACATATGCAAGACAGATCGCTAACATAATTAAATTTGTTGATTATAGGTAATAAGCCTCTAAAGAGTACTATCTCTAGATCTATGACTCATTATTAGCAAGATTTAATCAGACAATTAATCAGGTCGCAAGATTAACAAAATAAACCTAATCAATTAGAAATATCAATGTCTAATCAAATCCTCAATAAATCAATCAAGATTCATAGCATATATAAACATGGATACCCTATAAATAAAAACTACTCAATTATGAAATAAACAATAAATCTAAATCTACAAACGAAGAAATCAATGAAAGAAAGAGACCGAAGTAATAGAACTTCTGAATTAATGAAGAACAAGAAAAACTAGGGTTTATTGAAAAGCTAGAGAGAAAAAGAAGAAGAAAACTAAAACTATGAACAATAATAATAATGAGAGAGAGGAAAAGTGTTTTTCACAATAAGTGATTCCTCATATATACAAGACTAAGTAACCTAATGTGACTAGGATTGTAAGTTACAAAATAAGCAATTTCGAAATATTCATTAAATGGGCGGATTTAGTGATCTCGCGCATACGGTAGAAAGATTCCAAAGAAAAAAATTTCGAACTTCCAAAAGGCATAACTCCCGAACTAGAAGTATCCTAGGGGCGTGCCACCTATCGTTGGAAAGCTCTTCAAGTATAGTTTCGAATCCACTGGAATTATTCAATTATTAGAGGTACATCAAAAGTTATGGCTAGAAGAGTAGACGTTACCTCCTTTTCCACATTTCTTCTAATGATTTTCCGCTTTGTTTTCGCTCAACTCATACTATAAGATATCCATACGATCCTTATGCAACATACCTTACTTCCAAATGCACCAAGAGATCAAGTTTATCTAATCATACTCCAAATACGTTCTTAATACCTGATATTCATCAAAAACACGAAAACATACCAAATAGGAGTAGAATAACATAGCTCAAGAATATAATCAATATATATAAATAAAGGAGGAACTTTTCGGGAGCATAGAGAGCTCCTCAAGATTTCGAGGCCATAGAGCACGCCACGTAGAATTGCCATGTCATTAATTTTTATTTTTATTTTTTACAAAAATAGAGTTCTACAAAAATTTAAATACGTATAAGGAGTTCTGGATAAGCGAGATTTTGAATTAACAACCCAAATAATTATATTATGTAAATTGTGTATAGCTTTTGCTACGTAATTCGGAATATTATAATTTTTGTACCATTGGATAGTGCTCGAAATATGCTCCAAAATAAGATCCATTTACGATATAGCTCTACAACTTATGAAATATAAAGGGCCACATAGGATTGCCATGTCATCATTTTTTATTTTTATTTTTTAACAAAATAGAGTTGTACTTGTACATAGATTTAAATACATATAAGAAGTCTTGGATAATCAGAAATTAGAGTTTGGTTTTGAATGAACAACCTAAATTATTATATAATGTAAATTGTGTATAACTTTTGTTACGTAATTCAGAATATTATAATTTTTGTACCATTGGATAGTGCTCGAAATATGCCCCGAATTAAGATCCATTTACAATATATTTCTACAACTTATGAAATATAGAGCGCCACATAGAATTGCCATGTCATTAGTTTTTATTTTAAATATTTGAAAGAAATAGAATTCTACATATATTTAAATACATAAAAGAGTTTTGAATAGGGGAAAATTAAAAAATAGAGTTTTACATAGATTTAAATGCATATGAGGAGCTTTTGATAAGCGAAAATTAGAGTTTGGTTTTGAATTAACAACCTAAATTATTATATTATGTAAATTGTGTATAACTTTCAGAATATTATGATTTTTATACCATTGGATAGTGCTCTAAATATGCTTTGAAATAAGATCCATTTACAATATAGTTCTACAACTTATGAAATATAATAAAATAAATAACAATGTAAAATTTACAGTCTGATTTTAAATAAAAATCTAAATTATTATACAATGTAAATTGATTATAACTTTTGCTACATAATTCGCAATAGTATAAATTTTTTTTTACCGTCGGAGAGTGCTCGAAATATGCTTTGAAATAAGATCTATATACAATATAGTTTTACAACTTATGAAAATATATTTATTTAGATGAACAATAACATAATATTTATTCTTTATTTTAAATACATATAAAAATAACTATAAAAATAGCGTATTATACATGACAATACTAATTATGTCTTTAAAAATCATACTTTTAAAAATTGAGTTATATAAAGATAAAAAATTCATATCCATAGTTTTGAACCTATAGCATTCCATGATAGCATTACATGAAGAATCAAATGAAAGTTTGTCATCGCGATTGCAGAGGTATTATGCAATTAACTAATTATTTTATTCCTAAAATATTTATTGCATACATAATTATTTATGTTTTTTTTCCATATATCTATATATCAGATCTTATTCTTTTCTCCATGAACTTAATTCTACTAAAACTATTTGGAAATCAAGGTTCCCGTTTCTAGACTGTTTAAGGTCACAGATCATAAAAAGGGGGAAGTTTGATAAGTTTTGATATGGTCATGATTGATGAAGAGGTATTTTTTTCTCTCTTAAATAGTATTTTCATTTATTAATAGAGGTTAGTTTTACATTTAACTAATTTTATTTATGAAACTATCATTATGATCTTCTTTTTTGTTTTCCCATCTTCCATTCTATATGCGTTAGTGTTTATGTGCTATTTTAAAAGTTGAACTTGTGGCTGACACTCATGTTTTTCTCTATTATTTCTGTCCTGCATCTATTAAATTATTACCCTCACTCTACTTTCTTAAAGTATCATTCGGGTATTATTCATGTTAAAACTGTGTTAATTATTGTTAGTCATACCTATTATTAGGATACCATTTAATAATAGAGTTAGTTACAATATTCAATTGGATATTAAAAATTATAAAATTTATATATCGCAATATCAAATCTAGAAATTTTAGTATAATGACAAATATTTTCCCCGTTCTTTTTCTAGTACAACAATTGGTATGGGCATGGTTTTTAAGGAAATAAAAAATGGATAATTTAGCATAGAAGTACCCCTTTAGTTAACTAGAGTAGGGGATAAATAATCCTTAATAAAGTAAACGCAACTTTATAAGGCAATTTGGATAATTAATGAGGGTTTTATTAACATAAAATAAAGGCAATATTGTCAACAATAGTTGCTTTTGTTTAACCAAAAGTGAAATGGTTCCAAAAGATGAAACTACCCAAAGCGGTAATTGTTGTAATAGAAAAGAAATTGAGGAAGTTATAAGTACAATAGTGTTGAAAAATCTCATTTCACAGCAACACATAATTGACAATAATATTAACAAAAACTTTACAAAAAGATAAAATAAACAAAAACCCGTGCAACGCACGGGCTTCAAAACTAGTGTAATATGAACCTAAATATGAACCTAAATGCTCTAAAATGCAACCTAAATGCACCTAAAAACTATATATAAATATGACATATCACTAATTGAAACATCTAACAGCTAACTGCTAGTAACTAACCTCTAATTGCCAAACATGGCCTAATACTAACGAAAAGAAAATGATATTGACCGATAAAAACAACTGGCACACAAAGTGATACAAACTATACTCTCTGTATTTCTCTTTGATCTACACATTTGCATTTTGGATATGCTTTTCTTTAGTTTATCTCTTCATCTTTTCAATTTCTATCTCATACGTTTATATTTTCTCCTTGGTTCTCCCCCAAAGTAAAGTGAGTAAATTAAAAAGAAACAAAGGAGGTAGGACACAAGATTCCCCCCTGGGGAAAAGACCATATCAAACATAACTCAACTTAATTAGCATGAAAAAATCAATCCTATGGTTTCTCCTCAATCCAACCAAAAATGGCTGAAAATTTATGCTTTTCATTCTTCCTAACCTCCTTTGTCACACTAACAATCCTAATCACACCATGCAATGGTAGAAGCAGCACCAATTACCTCCTGAGCTGCGGGGCATCATCCATTACCTCATCAGACTATAACCAAACATGGTACACCGACGAGAATTCCACATTTGGGCCTCTCGCAGCCTACAAAGCCGCGACGACAACCACCAACGCCATCAAAGAAGATCGCTCCTTAACAGACCAAGCATTTTGCTCCTCAGCTCGTATATTTTATTCAACCATTCACCTACTCTTTCCTTGTGTCACCCGGCCCTAAATTTGTGCGCCTTTACTTTTGTTCCTTGTCCATCTACAACACCACTTCCACCCAACACTTATTGCTCTCTCTTCAAGCTAATGGAGGTGATGCTTCCTTTGACCTCCTACATAACTATAGTGCCTATCTTCATCAATAATCAGCAGCAGTTCAAGGACTCCTTCGTGCAGCCTCGTGGTCTTTGTTAACGCCATTGATTTAGTGACTGTACCTTACGGCTTCTATGATTATTTCAATTCTCAATTTGTTGAAGAATCCGGAGCACCTTCTTTCAGGTTTATATGACTAACGTTATTATAGATTTCTAATAGACTCTACTCTTGATTTGACGTAGTTCTTAATCTTTACATCATGAATACCTTTTAGATTTTGATGAGCATGTTTATATAACAAGTATTGTATAGTTAGAATGATTGCTCTTTGGTTGCTTTTATGAATTGGTTACTTCCACAGTTGTTAAATTTCGTGATTACGGGGGAAGGAAATCATGAAGAGAAATAGGGGAAGCCATTGATGAAGCTTGAGGTTGGAGAACAGTAAAGAAACTAAACGGAGAGAATGGCGGCAGAGAAAATGTGAGTTTACATTTTGTTACTGTGTAAAAAGTAAAATAGAAATATTACAACCTACCTATTTATACTAATTACAATTAGTAACAACACTAATGCTAGAATTCTATCTAACAACCTAACTAACAACAATAACTAAACTCTAACAACCTAGCAACAATAAAACTCTATACTCCAACACTCCCTCAAACTGGAAATGGTTGGAAAACCTTTCCAGTTTGAACTTGTGTAATGAATTCATAGAAGCTGCGGCTGGAGGTAGGTGAAGTACGAACTACGAAGTTGCTGCTGAACCGTGCATCAGATGAATCATTAATGCACGTGGCAGAAATCCGATGTGGCCGCCATAGGAAGAATGAGCTGCAGGACCAGAAGAACGAACCACCACAAGATGGCATCAAATTACCAGATTACATCAACTATGTGGGCACCTTTCAAGTGCACAATAACACCAAACTATGTTCCACCATTTGAACTAATAGCAATAAACTCCCTATCCTCCAAACACACCAACTCACTTAACCACCAATGCACCAATACACACCAAATATTTAATCACAACAAAAGACCTCAAATGGGTCATAAAAAAGCGTCCAATCTGAACCTTTAGCACAACTACACCTATATCATGCCAAGTCCAAATACCACCAGAATACTACACAACATACCATCCTCCAACTACACCAATTGACAACCCATCAATTACAAATGTACCAGAGCTCCAATTTGAGAAGCAAAGGCATGAGAAAGAAAAGAAATATGAATGACCAACCCTAGCCATACTCCAAAATGCAGGCAGCAAGTAGGGAACCAGTAATATTCCCCACAACAACGAAGATATGGGAAGAAAGGATTAAAAATGGAAAGAAACGAAGATAGAAATGAGAGGGAAAGAAGTAAGAGTGTATATGGAAGGAAAATGTGTTTAGGAGTGAAAAAGAAATAATATGGACCACTTTGGGTCTTGAAAGAACCACCTCTATGGGTGTCAAAATGACCATTTATTGGGTCAAAACAAGATCACAATGGATCACCAAAGACGACCTCTAATGGCTCACAACAAAGATCACTATGGATCACAATAAAGGCCTCTATGGGCGACAAGCCACTATGGGCAAAGAAAATAAGCCAACTATGGGCAAAATGACCAACTACGGGTCTTAGAAAGAAGCCTCTATGGGCGAAATTGACCAACTATGGGTCATAAAACATGCCTCTATAGGCAGAAAGATTGATCCTTAGAAATGACCATATATGGGTTTGAACAAAAAGAGCCTCACATAGCCACAAACGGCCTTACAAAGCTGATAAGATTTGAAGGGGGAAAAAAATCTGAATAGAAGACAGGATGATAACAAACCGAAATGCTATGTTAATCAAGAAATTTGAGAGCAGAATTTGATTGTAAAGGATAGAAAAGAAGAGCAAACAAAGGATGGTAGTAAACTGATCAAACATTTACAGTTTACAGAAGATCAAGTAGAACAAAAATCAATGGGGGAAAAAATTGACAAAATCAAAGATTGAAAGTGGAATATTTCATGCTGAATTCAGCAGATCGAACATGGAAAATGATCACAAAGATAAAGGAATGAAGTAAAATGTAGAAGGTGAAGAAGTTTTCAGAGCAACAATCAACCATAAATCTCATCAACCAATCTCCATCATCACAACAATAAATTCAGTATTCAACCATCATCAATGAAACAAATTAACATCAACAACTACAAGATACCCAAAGCAAAATCTCAACCAACATAGTATTCCAAAATACTTCGATACAAACTCCAAATTTCTATAATCTACAGCAATATCAACCCAAAGACACTTTCAGAAGTAATGCAACAAAATTGTGGTCGTGAAGTCGAAGAATTTGATGAATCTGATGCGAATTGGACACAAGAAGAACCAAATCATCCAGAACAAATGATGCAGCGAAATTATCACAATTACCAAGAAGAAGAATAATCTGAAAAAAATTTTAGGTGTGCGAATCAGCCATAATCACAAATTAACACCCAGAAAAAAAATATTGAAATTTGCGAACACAAATTCAATTCATCGCACAACAGATTGCATCAATCAAGAACAGATTTGCAGATTCGAAATTCAGCAAAAAAAAATCAAGAAAATCGAGACGGACGAGTTCATATGATTTTAATACCTCATTGAAAACGATCAAATCTAGAAACCCAGTTGAGCGAATGTCAACCAAAATTGCAGCACATCAAGATTTTCGCACAAGGAGAAGCAGATCATAATCACTAAAAAGAGTAAGCGGAACAAATATGATGAAGTTCCAAATTCTCAAACCCCGAATTTGGGAGTTGCAGCGCAAACCCAGAAATTCAGAAACTCGAATACCCATAAATTGCTCGAAAAGCATCATGAAATACCAATGAAATCACCAGAAATTCGAGAAACCCTAGAATTTAGGGAAAAGTTCAAGAACCAACAATTGTTTGATTTAAGGTTCGAAAAACAATTTGTGAATGAAATTAGAAGGTAACTGGGCGAATTAAACCACTGATTGTTCGATGTCGAGCTTGAATTGAGAACTTTTCGAACAGAAAAAGTTTGGGAAAAAGTAGAGAATTAGGGTTATTTGAACGAAAAGAATTGTGCGAAATTGAGTCAGGATTTTTAATCCCGCTCTGATACCATGTTAAAGGGGGAAGGAAATCATGAAGAGAAAGAGGGGAAGCCATTGATGAAGCTTGAGGTTGGAGAACAGTAAAGAAAACTAAGCGGAGAGAAGAGCGAGAGAGAGAATGTGAGGTTACATTTTGTTACTGTGTAAAAAGTAAAATAAAAATACTACAACCTACCTATTTATACTAATTACAATTAGTAACAATACTAATGCTAGAATTCTATCTAACAACCTAACTAACAACAATAACTAAACTCTAACAACCTAGCAACAATAAAACTCTATACTCCAACAACAGTTGTTTAAGTTCAGCTAACTTATCTATTTCAGCTAACTTATTAATTTTATTAATCAGTTTTGCCAATTAAACATTTGGTAACTTATTTAGTTTCAATATCTACACTTAAATGATTGGTGTTGATGGTAAGTAATTCAAGTATAAATCTGGGAGCTAGTATGGATTACATTAAGATGGTACTTTAATTTGAGTACTAGATTATCAAAATAAGTAACTACTATTATTGTTTCTTGCAATCTCTATTTTCATCTTATTTTATCGTAAAAACTAATTCTAAAAAATTAAATAACTAGTTAGAATTTTAATATAAGATACTCCTCAATTTCAATTATGTTACCTTTACTCATTTCTATTTCTTTATTTTTTTATTCCCTTTTCGTGTTTACATCATACTTTCTCTCGTTTTTTAATAAACGCATCATATCAATTTTTTTACAATATTTCAATATCAATTTTGACCCATATTTAAAAAAACTAATTTATCAATAGATAAATTCTCTTCTCTTTCATCAATATGGGAAACTTTCATATGTAAAATATATGACTTTAATTTAGTAGTAGCTAGTAATACGACTTTTCAAGACAATGATTACACCTTAGATATGGTCATTCAATGGCGACATTTCGTCGTAACGTTATAATCGATCAATAATTTAAGACCAAGCACTTCGTATTTAGTAAAGAGGAAAATTCAACATCTGCGTGGAATTTTGTTCTTTTATCACTCGACGCCCTCTTCGTTTAATTACATTAGAGGACGGTGAGGACCCATGAGGCCATTGACCACATAAATGACAAGAAAGACAGCCATTGCATGTCAATTCACTCTACCATCTTATGAGCCACTTGCACGTCAATTCTTTGTTCGTGACTCTTCTCCATTTACGTTCTTACTTTCTTTGTCTTGGTATAATACTATTCTTTGCACCTACTTTTCTTCTAATCCTTTCAACTTCAACCAATCTTTTTCAACCACTTATTAGCTTCAAATAAGGTACTTACTCTATTTTATTATTAGATATAATATTCTCCTTTAGTCACTATTTTTACTATTGTCCATTGAGATGAAACTTTCGTTGTCTTCGCAACTTGTCCGACTATATAGTAGTATATTATAGTATTGTGGTTCTTCTTCATTATTGGTGTGGCTTATTGTATTTCTATAAGTTCTCATAAATAATAAAATAAAATATGGATCCTTACGCTCTTTTGACTATGCTATGATATTATTCAAAAATCCCGTCTATTTTTCTCCTCAGAGTTGCATTTACCCCACGCTCATTTAGAGTACTAATATAATAATAATCAGCTAGCTGGGGTTAGAATTATAAAGAACAAACTTAAGAATGGATATACATGGCTTGATGCTTCTTTAATTTCCATGCAAAGGTTGTACTATAGCGTATAAATCCTTAATTAAGACGAAGCTAAACAATGTCTTCGCAATGAAATACTTTACAAAAACAAAGAAAACAACTCACATCTGGTCGAAGTTGAGGCTCAAGAGCTAATTAATACTCTAAAGTTTAAGCATATATTCTAAAGTAAAATGAAGTATACAAGATTGCTAGTATAGCAACAAACGTACAACATGTAAATGATGTAATTTTGTTATAACTTCTCAATTTAACACCACTATGAGACTTGACAACCTCCAAAAATATCAGCATTATTACTTCTCAAGATGAACAATTAATAATAGTACTCATACACATGTGTGAAGTATAAGATATAAGAATTTAATAAACTTATCTGGCTTTTGGATCCATGATCTCAGAGAATACCGAAGCAGACTTATGAATAGGATAATCTGATGAATTACTCGCACTACTTTTACTGTCCAATAACCTGCTTTCATTGGAATCAACTACATTACTGCTCCTGGAAAGATCATCCCCTGATGCGTATGAATCATAATACAATATACGTTCATTAAGATCTATGCTAGTTGGAATGGAGAAATCTTCGAAATCAGCACCATTAGTGTTGTTCTTCTCAGCAGCTTCTTGAAGTTGTAAGGCAAACTCTAAGCCGCACACTATGTCGCCCATTGACGGACGTTCGCTCCCACGATCACGTACACACATACTAGCAATCTCCGAACTTTCTTAGACATTCGGGAGCAATCTGGCCGGTTAAATTTGGATCCACAATGGTATTGAGGGTGCCACTTCTGTAGCGAGTCGTGGCCCACTTTGCCAAGTTTGCTTGTTCTCTAGGAAGGTTAGTTTCACCACCGCACGAGCACATAGAACTTCAAACAACACCACTCCAAAGGAGTACACATCGGACTTCTCGGTCAATTGGCGACGTTGATAGTACTCTGATCTAAATACCCGACACTGCCTTTGACAGCAGTGCTTATGAGAATTACCTGCCCCATCTGGGTCGGGTCCTACTTGATAGGCCAAAGTCCGAGACTTTGGCCGTCCACTTATCATCCAGGAGAATGTTGGTAGACTTTACATCGCGATGGATGATCACTTGCTTTGCACCCGCATGTAGATAATGTAAACCATGAGCTGATCCTACACAAATCTTGAGTCGTTCCTTCCATGATAATGATATATTATTAGTTTGATCATTTTTGCTAGGATTTTTGTACATTAAATGATCTCGAAGTGTGCCACGTGACATGTACTCGTAAACCAAGATCATTTCACCCTGGTCCTCACAATAGCCGATCAAGGACACCAAGTGTACATGGCGTAGTCTAGACAACATCTCGATCTCAGTTTGAAACTCGTGGGTACCTTTGTTTGGATGTGGAGTTAAGACGTTTAATAGCCACTGTGGTGGTCTCACCCCTCTATTGAACCCATGTAGACCGTTCCAAACCCACCTCTACCTACGATCAACTTCTCGTCGAAATCACATGTGGCAACCCTGATTTGGGCAAAGGAGAAGCGCCGACAAAGAGCATACGGCAGTGATGAAGCCGCACTGGTGGTGGTTGTGGCGGAACCAGGAATGATCGAATGGTGAAACCCACTTCAAGTTGCTACTATCTTCTGTGTTCGTCTTATTCAAGAATTTTTGCTTTGCCATTTTATTCCTCCGATAAATGATCATGAAACATATATATGTCAATAGAGAAACTATAATAAGGAAACCAAAAATGCCTCCAATGATTGCAAACAAATGATGTGATTTTTGCTGGTGTTGGAATATGATTAGTTGGAACAGCAGGAATCATACTGTCGGGGAGGGCAGGATTTGGTGCAACAAGCGAACCATTTGATGGGCTCAACTTAAAAATTTCCAACCCATTGAGAATGACATCTCAACATATCTGTGAGAACAACAGAAATTGTCGTGAGCTTTTTAGGCATAATAACTTCTTTGGCATTCGTTTCAAATATTAACTAGTATTTAGTAGTAGTTAAATAAGTCATCTCATACTCATTAAAAAATCATCTCATTCATTATGGATTTGAGAAAAGTTTTTCATTCATATATCATCATTAACTTGATCAAATAAACAATGTTAGTATGGTGGAGTGATTGCCAATATTTTTTTTTCATACTTGAGGTTGTGGGTTCGAATCTTCGTATTTAAATCTTCTTTTTGCATATGAGAAAGACGTGGATAGAATGTTCTTGAATAAGGGATGGTGACATGTGAGATG
>CANSZD010001755.1:0-163505 GCA_947648045.1 Beta corolliflora
TTTTTAGTTCGATGTAATTTCTAAAATTGTATAAAGTTTGTAATTGATAATATTTTTTTTTGAATTTATTCTGTTTGTAATTTAATATAACTTTTTTAGATGTTTATTTTCTCTTGTAATTTAGTTTCGAATTTCTTTCATATTACTCTTTTTCTTTCATTTGGTCATATGTCATTTCTTTCATATTTTTTTTTCTTTCATTGTTCGGGATGTCATTTGTTTTATTGTTGTTGGTTGTTGAATTTATTTTGTTTCGTTTTTAGAATTGTTGAATGTGTAGCATGGGCAAGCAGCTGCAGTAGCTACTAGCTTGTATAGCTCAGCCGAGCTCGCTTTTTTTTTTTACACAAAATAGAGGCCAAGCTGATCCCGGTTCTAAAGTGAAATCGGATCGGTAAATGGTTACTTGTCCGGTTTTGAACCCGATCGCCAGTTAAATTCGTCAACATTGCGGGCCCTCGGTCCGGCCAAAACCGAATATGTATGCCCGGTTTGTCAGATCGGATGGGCTTTTTTCCACTAGTGTTAGGCTCTGTTCTTTGGACTTATTTTCGGTTTAGTTCGTTAATTTGGTTCGGTTAATTTCGGTTCTCTCTGCATTCGGTTTCTCTCGGTTTCCGATTCGATTCATTTTGATTAAGTTCGATTAAGTTGACTTGATTGATTAATTTGGTTCAGTTCTACGAGTCCAAAGAACTAGGGCCTAAGGGCACCCTCATTTCCAGACATAAAATCAGGTCGGCCTAAAGTCGGTTAATGAACATCAGGTCTTCGCACATTGATTTGCTCGTGGACAAGACTATTGTGAAAGTCTTTCCCTCTTTTTTCTATTTTTTTTTAGAACAAATTGAATAATAGGGTGATCCGACCCTTAATGTGAAGGGGAAAGGATGATCAAAGGGGAAAAAAACATAAGTCTATTAGTGGGCCCAAGAATTTAATTTAGTTGATGGATTCACTCAATAGGTAGTGATAATTAGGTTTTCATACTTAAAATATAGTAATTTATTTTGATTTTTTAACAAAAGGTAGCTATTTAAATAAAAGTGTATATAAAAGTTAGTTACCAATAATTTTTCCATAATATATCTAATTATCTATAAGTAAAAAATTATACAAAGTTAATATTATGAAGATATATATAGACAATAGTCTAACAAGATGACCCTTGGTTATATTTGTTTGTTATTACGTATAAATCACCAATGATTACCAAAGTGGATTATGTGAATAGTGCAAAAGTATGAAGTGTGAATTAAAATAAAATGAAATAAGTAGCTTAAGTTTTGTCATATAGGTGAAGGTATTTGATTTTTTGATAAATGTATAGGTGAAAATGTATTGATAAAGTACACTCTTGATAGAATCTACAAGACTCATATTTCTTACTAACCAAAGTTTAGTCTCATATTATAGGATTTTCTACGTAAAACTATCTTTTACAAAAGTCATTTAGCGACTAACTTGTTTTACATTTTTTTTGTCAAAAAACTACCTTTTTATCGTCAAAAGTTCGAAAGGAATCAAGGATACCGATATAATTTTTCAATGCGTTGATTCATGATTTAAATGTTGATTCAGGATTTAAATGTTGATTCCAAGGCTAGTTATGTGATTGATTTTCCATATATTTATTCTTTTCCATTCTTTCGCTCCCTTGTCCTCATTTATAGGCCAAGAATTCATTAAAATTATGAAAAAAATAAGGGAGGAAAAAAGTAGGAAGAATGAAAATTATTGTAGTTATATGTTTGAATATGGTTTGAATGTTGTTTATAGTGAGTTTTTTTAGAGGGTTTAGATATGAATATATGAAAAGTTCGTGAGAAAATCTAAGTAAAAAACGGGGCTATGAAAAATACGATTAGAATTCGGAAATTCAATTATTATCTTAAGTAACCATTTTCACTTATCCTTTATCGATAATTATCATTGAATAACGACTTTAAATCATAGAACCTGATTTTATGAAAATAATTTAATAAAATATTTATTTGAAAATTTTGAAAATTCAATAAATTATCATGAATAATTAATTGGGTTTGAAAATAGATTTTCTTTTAAATGCGTTTTTATAACATATCCTTGGACTCAAAAGGATTTGGGGCAAGGCCTTTGATAGCTCTTCTTTAGTCCGGCTCAAGTAGGAAAACAAGTGTGTTTTAATATTGGGTGCTAAAAGGGAGACATATTTATGCGTCTACAATATCAATATATACTACATACACGCGTGTGCAAGCATCTTAGCCCACCACGTGTCACCTTATCTATGTCATTGCACATTCAAAAATTACAAAAACTATTAATGGGAAAATTTGAACCCACAACCTTAAGTATAAAAAAAAGGTTTATCCACCAATCCACTATGCTCTTAATTACTTCTTTTATTAAGATTAATGTTGATATTATAGATATTTGACGTAAACCAATAGTTACGGGTTATTTCGTTATCAATTTTGGAAACCAAGATAAGTGATTTCTAGCTTTTCTATTGCCAATTTTCAAAATTAACATGTGATTACTATATATACGACTAACTATAAGTTTATTATATAACCTATATCATACTTCATACAATATCCAAAGTCATAATTAAATAACAATCCCTCTTCTTCGGAAACCTAATTCTCTCTCGTCACCCCCTTCTCCCCTATCCCCTCTTCATCTGTTAGGGGATGTCATGAATGATTTCATCGATGGAAAACTTCTTTTCCTCTCTTGTTTTCAGTTTATAGTTTGTTCCTTGTTTTGTTGAATAAGTTAGTCTCTTTTTATGAGAGTTTCTATTTCACTGCTATATGAAGTTTAGTCTTCTCTACTGTGGATGTCTCCCTTCTCCCCTAGGGAGATGTGAGTCCAGTTTGTTTGTTTGTAGGTATAGGAAATTGTTCTCATTGAGTGCGGTTGAAGTTCAAGACTATCAACATGAAGGTATTGCATGGAAGCTCGGATGTAGTCAACATGTTTAGATCAAGAATATTCTTCTCCAAACTATGTTAGAATAATTGATGTTTCCATTAATAGCTGCTTGCATTGATTCATCAAATACAAGGGGTATGCGCCACATTATTCGATCTGGATCATTGTAGTTTCATCAAAGAAGAAGTTGATTTAATATTGCTTGATTGTATTTTATTTTTAATTCTTTAATACCTATTGTAGATGTTGTTTGACCTTCAATTAATGAACTTTCTCTTTTTAAAAAAATTCGTAAACATAAAACGGAAAATTGTTAACTGACAATAATACTAAATGGGCCTTAAGTTATGCAGTAATATGTATATTGTGTATTAAATTAAACGACTTAATTTCTTCTTTATACTAATAACTTTTTGCGCCAAATGACATTATTTGTGTTGAACTCCAGAATTGTAAAGGATTTGTCTATCCTATGCCACAAGGCATAAGATAATAAACATTTATTAATCAAGAAAGAGGGAGGGTTGATAAAAAAAAAAATGTTAAACTCGATTAATTTAAGAAGTCCTCCCTCCGGTTTTTATTAGTTTTACCCTTTTTTTTATGCACTTTTAGGAGAAATAATGTTGTGGGACATGTAGAAAGAAAAGAAACAATTATTTTATATTAAAGTTGAATGTATGTGTGATGGAAAGTTAGTGGCCCATTCCAAAAATAGAAACAAAAGAAATGGGTAAACTAATAAGGGACATCCCAAAAGGAATACGGTAAACTAATAAAGATAGGAGGGAGTATTAAATAAGTCCCCCACTCACATTTATTGATTAATAAATGCTTCTTACCCTATGCATTGGAAAGTTTTGTTAAATTTTCTTTTATCAGAAAAGTCTTTAGGTGTGGACTTATCTCTCTTGTCCAATGTCACGATCAACTAGAGGTGATCATGGGCCGGGCCGGGCCGAGCCAAAAAAAATTTGCCCATTAACCGGGCCGGGTCGGGTCCAAATCCGGGCCAAAAAAAATGTGCCCAAAGCCCGTTATTTCGGGCCGGTCCGAGCGGGCTTTTTTGGCCACGGCCGGGCCTAAAAAATAGACTAAAACGTCTTTTTGGCTTGTCCAAAGCCCGCACAAAAAAAAATCGGCCGGGCGGGGCGGGCCAAAGCCCAAGCCCGCCCCAAAACCGGCCGGGCCAGGCCCGGGCAGGCTGGAGTTGATCAGCTCTATGATCAACACTGCTTTAGAAATGCAAATCGAGCAGCGGATTTTTTGGCGCACAAAGGTCATTCGTGCCAGCTCTCCATCATTAGTTCGAGCTAGATGATCCTGTGTTCCTTTCTATAATCCGTAAGGATGTGTTAGGTTGGTCATATCATAGGTACTAACCTAGTTTTTTTTTCTTCCCCTATATATAAAAAAAAAGGTCTTGAAAAGGTTTTTATTAGTCTTGAAAAAGTTTTTATATTATAGAGATTTACCAATATTGTACACCATACGTCACAACTGACAACAGAATCGCGGAATGGCCTTCAAAAAAGAAAAAACACAACCGCGGATTGCTTTTTTTTTTTGCCTTTTTCTATTAAAATGGAATAATTATAATAATAAAAAAATACCCCCTAGCTGGTGGCAACCTTGAATTCTTTTGTATTCTTTAATCCAATATAGGAGTACTCACAGAACAGATAGAATCTTACCGCAAATGTTCATATTCCATATATAGTTATGGTTGTATTAATATTTTATTAACACTCCAAGAACGTGCTCCAATTTGTTAGTAAACTAATGTTATATGCATAAATTCATATTTTAATAGATCATGGTATTCATGCTTCAAGACTAAAAGGGCATATGGCATATGGCATACATCCTCCATTTTTAATCTATCGTATTATTTGAACGTTTACACTATTTAAAAACTCTTTTTTAATTATGAAGTAGCTAGAAATATAATTTATACATTAGAAAAAAAATTACAATGCGAGGTCTTATTAGATTTAATTTGTCTCAATATTCAATAAATAATTTGAGTTAGTAATCGTCAAAGTTATGCGTTAATGACAAACATGACCGAATATAAATATAATACAAATAGAATAAAATAGAGGAATTATGTGATGAAGAGAATCATGAGATATAACAAGAACGTTGTAACTAATTTAAAATTTTCAAATTGTGTAAGTTGGTAAGTTTGTAACAGAAAGATGGAGGAACCATAAATGATCTAATGATACATGCATCTAGTTCCTTTTTAGAACTTATATTTAAAAGGTGGTAATTTTTTTAGTAAATGTTAATAACCAAAGGCCACCACATGCATGTATCAAAATCAATTTACTTTATGCTTTTACGACTAATTAATTATATTAGTTTCATCATTGTGTTGTTTCTAAATAGGATGCATCTATATATTTTTATTACAAAATTCTGTTTAGATAATATGGTCTTTATAGATGCTAATGCATGTAATCAAGTCCTTGTATATAAAACGTGAACAAATTAAACAACTACCATTAGAGAAAAGCAAAAAACTGAAAAAGCACTTGACATTTGGTAGGATTTACAAAACAAAAGAAAAACCCTTGTACTAGACTACTAGTAAGTATTATTTTCTGACGAATATTAAACTCAAGCACCCACTTAGAGTATAGAGCAGCAATATACAAGGGACTTTTTTAAGAGGAGTGTACAAGCAAGTGTAGCTATATTCAACAAGTTCTTGATCAACAAAAAAAAAAAAAAAAAAAAAACTAGCCATGATCTGGGTACATAAAAAACAGATCATTTCCCTAAAAGAGAAAAAGAAAAAAGCAATCTTTTTTACTCCTTTTATAACTACCATAACTATCATACTAAATACAGAGTACTAACTTACTTCCTCGATTCTTTAATAATTGCAATTTGCAACTACAATCTTAAGTTACAAAGAACAACAATGTAAAATTCAAAATCGAGATATTCCGAATGGTAGGTCCCATGACGGAATATCGTCGATCAAACCATTCACCCAATGTTCAAGTTCCTCACTATCAGTGATTTGCACAAAATCACTTGTCTCTGGTACTTGATTAGTACCAATAACATTATTATCATTATTGTTATTATTACTCTCATTGATCGTTTGCTGCTTATTACGATAATGATTATTAAAATTGTTGTACTCTTCAAGCTGTGGAAGATAATCAGAGAGGCAGAAATTAAGCTTAGCGCGTGGTCCCCCGAAACCGAACGGCGGCACGATCATACTCTCTGGCGGCATCTTCGGCGGTTTCGAATGTTCCGAGCCACACGCGAGCCGCCCTATGTGGGTCCCTAATCTCGGAGGCCCATTTCCCCCATGGCCTTTGCCGTACTCCCCTGTACTTATTTCTGCTGTACCTTCTCCTCTGTTTTCCAGTGTTACTAGAATTTGAACTTTCAATTTGAGAATTTGGCGGCGAGCTTTCTGACGTGGCAAATGATGGAGGAGACCACGTGGTGGAAACTTGATTCTGTTGAAGAGCTTCTATAACTAAATGGGACCCATCTTCAGATGGTCGTTGGTTGTTGCTACCTCCGGAAATCACGTGCTGTAAAGCTGATACCATGATACTCATTTCTTGCTCTGAATTTAATTGCCAATTTCCTGATGCTTCCATTTAGTTTGTGTGTTTTTGTGTGATTTTTGGTGCTGTTATTTCTGATTGTTTAAAAGATAAGGAAGTACGCTTATATATATGTGGGCGTGTGAGAGGAGATAGAAGGAGAAAAAATGGTCAAAAGACTCCAAACACACTTCATACACGGGGTAATATATACAGTATGAAACGCTTTGACCTTTGTCCTTTAGTTTATTAATTAAAATTTATCTGTTTCTAAGATTTCAATGGGTCCAGCTGGTTGATGTTAGTTGCGCCAAGTTGGCTGCCGCCTGTCATTCCTTCTATCGTTCTAAAAATGGAATTTTCGCAATTTAGAATGATTTTAGATTCATATGGAGTATTTTTTTTTATTTGTAAACTATTATGGATTATTTTCAATTTTTCAGCTAAAAAGAGTATATAAGGATCAAGTAGGAATTAAGTGGTAAGAATTTGCACCTCAAGTTTGGAGGTTCCAACTTTATCACATCAACTTTAGTTGGATTATTGTTCTTTTTTTTATAGGAAAGTTGGGTTATTGTTGTGGTCTTCATTTGTCAATTAAAGTTTTCGTTTTCCCTATTCTGCTTATGACAAAAAATAGTTTTTAGTAATAACTAGAGTTTCCTTATTGATGAAGTATAATAAAAATAAAGTACTTTTTCGGTTTTGAAATAAATGAAACACTTATCTCAAAAAATTCTGACATAATTTAGATAAACGTTTAATTTATTTCAGACTAAAGGAACTAGGAAGTACTCCCTCCGTCCCATATTATAGTGCTTCTTTCCTTTTAAAGTGTCCCAAAATATAACTCTTGTTTCTATTTTTATTTCACACCTTTTCATGATTTTCCTACAAAAATTGTGCCACCATTATTTATTTGCTTCTTGAAAATAGTATTTTGCTTTGTTTATTCAACCCAAGGGTTGAATTAGTCATGTATTTAATGCTCTTTCACCAATTATTATCATTCTCTCTCCTAAAATCAGCTTTTTCCCAATAATATTTATTTTCAATACACAAACACTCTTTATATTTTTCTTAGATTCTATTTACCTTAATACTCGTGAAAAAACAGAATCAAGCACTATAATATGGGACGGAGGGAGTACTATATTACTATGTGAGTATGTCAATATTCGTGCTCTGCCGACTCAATCTCAAATTGATTTAAGACATTAAATCGAATTTTGTGTTAACTTCGTATCTTATATTAGGTCCAAATCAAAATTTTCAGGTCAATTCATTTGAATAGAATTAGCTTTGGGAGATGTATAGGGGTTTGTGGTTACTATCACTCCAAGGTATGAAGTCGGTTATGTAGGTGCCAAAGAATGAATAGTGTAGAATCTATGGATAATGTTCAGGTTCTTATTCCATATAAAAAGTGTAGGAATCTACTTATCGTACTATAATATTTTCATCTTTGAGCACCAAAAAAACGTGCTCCATTATCTTATTAAATTGCTGTAAGCATGATTGCATATTACAAGTATAACAATAGATATGCATGATTGTTTTGCATCCCAATCAAGATAACCTACTAAAGTTTAATTCTGCCAAACACCCCCTCCCCTCCCCTCCCCTCCCCTCCAATACAGATACTTCTTCACTATATATATATCTTCATACTCTGATGATGATGATAATAATAATATGTAGATCGAGCTTTGCAGGATTGTTTTGCATCTAATCAAGATAAATGATATTCTACTACTTTTTTTTTCCCCAGGCCCCAACCCCCTTTTAATACTTCACTATCTTGATTAAACTATTTAAAATTTTACATCACCCTCTAAATTATGTACTCACTGATAGATTTTTGGGAGCGCACGCGGAATTTATAATGGACCTAAATTTTACAATTTGATAAATTGCAAAGTATTGATTACATCAAAAAATTATACAACAATATATTTTGGTGGGACACTTGTTCCACACCTTACAAAAATAACTCTCATATACTTTTTGTGTGTGAGCTCATGTCTCACATATCGCTCACTCTATTATGTATGGTGAGCTCATGTCTCACCCCAAACTATATTTTTTATGTGGAAGTATCCGATGAGAGCTCATGTCTCTCCAAACTCTCTTACTTTGGATTTCACCACCCTCTACAACATATCCATACTTTTATTTATACTACTCCATATTGGTTCATGCCTTCTTTGGGTTTTTCTCCAAACTTGTAGAATATTCCATTGATTAGCTCCAATGGTAATAATCTAACAGATTCTAGACTTTTCTTCAAGTTTGAAGAACATTTAATTAGTTTCTCTTCTCCAATATTTAACTTCTTCCATAAATGCTCTAGATTTTTCTAAATATATCTCCAACACTCAATGTCTCTAAAAGTCATCAACAAGCAACGATCGGGATCTCGGTATTTGGCAGCTCTAAAGCTTGACATGAATAAAAGCTTATGATCGAGTCAGTTGGTTGTTCCTTCTCAAAATCCTCACAGCTTATGGTTTTCCGGCTCGGTGGGTTCAATTGATTCAGCAATGTATCACCACTGTCTCTTATCGCATTTTGATCAATGGAGTGGCAACAGCTCCGTTCAGTCCCTCGTGTGGTTTAAGACAAGGCGACCCTCTCTCCCCGTATTTATTTCTCTTCTGTATGGATATTTTTTCCAGAATGACTTCGTTAGCTATGGATATTCATCAGTTTCAGGGTATTTCGATAAGGAGACAGGGACCTCGTATATCTCATTTATTCTTTGCCGATGACTCCCTCTTTTTCTTAGAGCCTCGGCGGATGATTGTATAAACATCAGAAATTTGATACTTCCTCCGTTCCAATTTAGTTGTGACACTTTCCATTTTAGAAAGTTTCAAATTAGTTGTTACACTTTCATTTTGGGTAATAACTTCTCTCTATCTCTCTCCTATCACATGGGACCTTATTGTTTTGTTTCTCTATCTCTCTCCTCTACAAAAATTGCCTAGGAGTCCGTGATTTGAAAAGTGTCACAACTAAATTGAAACGGAGGAAGTAGAAAGATTTTGCTCTATCTCGAGCCGGATGCTCAACTCCAGCCCAGAAACAGCGGGAACTAAAGGATATTCAATGGGGATCTATCTGGGTGTTTCGATTGATTTACGGGATACTAAAGTCAAGCATTTCACTCCGCTACTAGATAAAATTTCTTGGCAACATCGTAATTTCTTGGCAACATCGTAATTTATCTCAGTCAGCTAAGTTGATTATCATCAACTCAATTTTAGTTGCCACTATTATGCATCATTTGACGGTGTTCTGTCTTCCTGGTTCTATTGTTAACAAGATTGATGGTATGTTAGCAAGATTCTTACGGCTCAACTCTCGGTCCCCGGAATCGATTGGAGAAAAAGAACATTACTTCATCTGCCTCGTGGTTTAGGTGGCCTGGGTATTCGTAGTATTATATTGGTGCTTTTAATGAGGCTTTATTAATGAAAACAGCTTGGAGGCTTCATCAACATCCTCAACTTTTGGTGTCGAAAGTTTTCAATACCAGAAGATCAAACCGTGCTATTTCAAGGCCTATGTCTACACGTTCATCTTCATGGGGTGCACGAGGTTTGCAGCAGGTCGCAGATACCCTCAGTCGAACCTGTGTCTGGAAAGTTGGAAATGGCCACCATATCTCAGCTCTTAAGGATAGGTGGATCAAGGATCATATCCCGATTCTCAGGGATGAGGTTCCGATTAGTGAGGCGGTTGGTTTAAGGGTAAAGGACTTGCTTTTACAGTACGTTGGGGTGGAACCTCCCGAAAATTCACAAACTTTTTGTTCTGCTAGTGCCAGAAAGATCTTTTCAATAGAACTTTCATGTCACTCTCAAGTCCCAGATCGGGTTGTACTTGCGAGGGCCGTAACTGGAGATTTTTCTACTAAATCGGGGTATGCGTTTTTTTCGAAACAACAACAAAATGATATTTGTAGCATGACAACTCCTTTACAGTTACGTTTCTTTCGTACTATTTGGAGTTTGAACATCATGCCAAAATGGAAATTGTTTCTTTGGAAACTCTGGCACAATAGTCTGGCAACCAGAGCAAATCTCTCTCGTCGGGGGATAGGTGATTCGATATACGCCCTATTTGCTTATGTGAGGCCGAATCTTGTCAACATCTTTTCGGATTTTGTCCCCTTGCTTCGAGGCAGGGGATACTCATTTGCGGTCAAATTCAAACGAGTCTTGATAATCCAACTTTGCCCTTTGGTGATTGGCTCCTACAACAAATTATGAGCTATCGCGACACGCATGGTTTAACTAGTCCCCGATTGATTTTGTTTATTAAAGTTCTATGGGCTATATGGATTACTAGAAACAATCAAGTTTTTCGCCAAATTCGAGCCACTCTGGAAGGCCTACAACATATCTTGGACACTAGCTCCCAGCAACACCTCCTTTTTTCGCAACCTCAATTTGACCCCGGTATTCAAAGGACAGCGGATCATTCCCCACCGGGTTTTCTTATGGTTTCGTTTGGTTGCATTTTGGTTACCCAACCTCAGGTCATCATTCGAATTGATGGCGCTTGGGACCGTACCACTAACGAGAGGAGCAAGCGCATGGGTTGCTTCACGCTCTGACCACTAATCTCAATGCCAGTCATGGCCAAAAAATCTTCGCTTCTTACGCTCTTAGGCGAAGCTAGAGCTTGTTTATTAGCTCTTTCGTGGGCCTGGTCCACTTCATTTGCTCGAATACTGGTTTATACGGATTCTGTGCAATTGATTCACATCCTTCGTGCTTCCAGTCTTCGGCATATAGACATCTCTCATACAATTAACGACATTCGCAAACTTACCGCTTCTTTCACTGGGTGTAGTATCATGAAGGTAAGTAGAAATGAGGTTGCTACAGCTCATGCTCTCGCACAGCGATGTAGGACTTCTTTATTTCCTGTTGTTACTTACTAGGTTTTTTTTGTTTTCTTTCCTATACGTTTTCTCGTTGTCAAAAAAAAAAAAAGTCATCAACTTTTCTTAAATGGGTGTCCCTGAATTTTTTTAGCTGTATTAGTTTACATGAATGACAATTTGAAAAATCGGCTCGATCCAAGTGTTTCTCCAATCTCGCTATACTAGTTGTGTGGATCTCCATTGAAAAATAATGCACTAACTTAATTAGATAGTAAATTATGGTTAAGATTGTACCATGGTAATTGAAAGAGTTGAACATGAACAAACATAACACACATATATGAGAACCACCCTTATGGTGAGAATTGTGATAACCGCTCATTTTTCCTTATTTTACGAAGATTTTGCTCATTTCACAACTAGTCTGCTCATTCAACATTTTTATGCTCATTTGACAACGTTTTTGTTCATTTTACGTGTTTGCTCATTTAACTTTTTTATGCTTATTTTACATTTTTCTCATTTTATTTTTTTGCTCATTTTAGTTTTGCTCATTTAATATTTTCTATTCATTTTATGCTTTTGCTTATTTTTTTTTTCTCATTTTATGAAGTTATTGCTCATTCTTATTGATTCTCACCATAAGAGGGTTCTCATTAGAAATTTTTGTTATGCTTTCTAGTTTCTAAATAGAAAAAAAAATTATGGTAAATATCGTTTGACTTATTATCACTAACAAGCTTCCTTTATCTAAAAGCAATTCCTTGAATTGATTGGTGGAATTTCTTTCCAAATCTACCTCCTTACCACTGACAAGATATTGAACATTGCCAAGGGCATGGAATGGAGCCATGGCCCATGGTTGAAACTTGAAAGCCATGGGGCATTAGGGAGAGCTATTGTAAATCTTTAATATGGTCTCCTCACGCACTCTTGGTTGCTATTGAGATATGTTGCTTGGGCTATAGGTCCGTTGTTGTATTTGTTTGAAAAACTTAGTAGTTAGAAGTTAGAACAAAAAAAACTTGGGTTATCATTTTGAACAAAATATAATTCAAGCGTCCAATTATATACAGAGGATTTGTTTGTGGAGGAAGACAAGACAAAACAACAGTGAAAAAAAAAACTCTTCAATAGCTTAAGTTGTGCATTCTATACAAATTGATCACCAAACTTTGTCCTTCTATATTTGAATTCATTCCATCATCAGCAGATGATGAAAGAAATAACAAGTAATTCGCCTTCAAAAAATATCTATAAGGTCTAAATTACACCTAATTTTCTTACTAATTAGTTTTGGACCATGATCTTTTAACGCCCTTACGTACAAAAATTCTGAATTTTTACATGTATATATAGAGCCACAAAGAGCAGTGATGTAGGATTGTAGGTATAATTAAAACCTAGTTCTTCTGAAAGGTGGCTCCTGGTAAAGAAACGAAGGAAGGCTATCGTCGATCAATCCGTTCACCCAATGGTCTAGTTCCTCACCATCATTGATCTGCACAAAACTCTCTGCCTCTTGATTACTACTAATTACATTGTCATTTATACTCTGTTGCTGTTGTTGCTGCTCTTGGATATCAACATAATAATTATTATTATTATCAACCTTTTGATGTTCATTCTGTTTTTGCTGCTCTTGAATTTGTGGGAGGTAATTAGAGAGGGGGAAATTAAGCTTAGCATGTGGGCCTCGAAATCGGACAGCAGCTCGATCATAAGCCCTAGCAGCATCCTCGGCGGTGTGGAACGTTCCGAGCCACACTCGGACAGCCCGGTGTGGGTCCCGAATCTCAGCTGCCCATTTCCCCCATGGTCTTTGCCGTACTCCCCTGTATATGTTCTTCTTATACTTCCTCTTCCTCTTCTTTCCGTTGCTACTAGTATTTGTATTCTCAGAATTTGGCGGGAGTATTGAAGTCGTGGCAGAAGCTAAAGGAGAACACGTGGATAAATTCTGATGATTTCTTATAGCTTCTTCTACAAATTGGGACCCATCGAAATCATCACGTGGTTTAATACCAGAAATCACGTGCTTCAGAGCTGTTACCATGATATACATCTCTTCATCAAAACTCAATGGCCAACAATCTGGTCTTTCAGTTTTTGCTGCTTCCATTATTTATTATTATTTTATTTGATGATTTTGAGGTAAGGGCCTAAGGGGGGGTATTGAACACTGCATTTACAGGTGAATGCGCTTATATATGAAGTTGGGAGAAATAGTTAAAAAAGAGAGAAGACATAAAAGGTCCACACCTTTCACACACGGGTTAAGACTTAAGTGGTCCACGCTGAAGAGAACATATAAAAAGCGAAGCTGGTCAAAACTCAAAAATAAGTACAGTACTTCCTTTCCTTCTATAGAAGAGAAACTCTTGGCAACAAACAGTTTGAGTCCCAAAGTGACTCAAACAGGCCAAAAAAAAAAGAAAATTAAAATAATGTGGGGCCACACCAAAAAAAAGTCAGTGAGGTTTCAATCTCTAAAAAACATGAGAGTGGGGGAGTAGAGTGTCAAGAGATATTTGTTTCTCTCTCAAAGGAGTGTGAAGAGAGAGAGAAAGCAACTTTACTGAAAAAAATCCTGGGGGAAAATACAGAGAAGGAGGGAGAAAGGATTTGGCGGGAATAGGAGGATTTTAGGCGGGAGAAATTTGCAACACCATTGTAGCACCTCCCCAACATCATAGAAGAGAAAGAACTGAAGCAAATGGAAAACCTACTAGATCTGAATCAACCAATCTCCATGGATGAGAGCTCGAACAACGACCCTTTTTTCGACAAAAATCAGGTACGCCATTAATATTCGAAATTAGAGGTGGGGGGAAGATGTTGTTACACAATTTATGAGTATAGGATTGGGGTTTTATGAAATTAGATTAAAGTATCAGCCAATTTGTAAATATAGGATTGGGGTTTTATGAGATTAGATATGAAATTAGATGCATTGAACAAGTATGGAAATTTATTGAGGGTGTAGTAAATTTGGTGAATTGGTAAAATTTGGAAAGACTTGAATAATTATTACTACAGTGATATTTGCATGAATGAATACACATCAATTGTAATGTTTAATTGAATAGTGATATTTGCATGAATGTAGTGAATACAAAATACTTCAACTTTGTCAATTGATATATTAAAGTATTTAGTTAATTTAGAATGTTAAGTGCAATTGACACCGTGCAATTTGTGTGTGAAATTGACCATTCTAAAATTGGATTAAGTACTTTGAGAACAAATTTATAATTGCTAAATTGGTATGAAAGTATCTAAAAAGATGGTGCGAATTGGTTGGTACCAAAAAGAACAACCCACAAACAATATTTTCATAAAATGGTACCAAGATGCGGCTTCTTTGGAACCAACCTCACTTAGCATTGGTATCAAATTGTCCGAAAATTGTAGCAAGTCCGGTCCTAAGTCGTTGCTTTGTGCCGAACGAAGTTAAAGTCGTGCTAAGTCTGTAACTTATGTTTCTATTATTAATTGATCGGAATATCTTTGAATGAGGATGGAGTGGTGGACAAATCGAAGTACCAATCCATATAGGGGATGATGTGGATGGTTGTAATTACGGAGATATACTTTTTGTTGATGAGTGCACGAGATGTTGTACCATTGGCGGTTGATCATGATTCAACTCCGACGTTGGATGTGGTAGTAATAGTGTGTTATGCCCTCCAACTCAGGGGATGGTGTTTGCCTCTTGCGAGGATATTCATGAGTATTACAAAGCCTACGCGAAACAAGAAGGATTTGGAATCGTTAAGTTATCGGGATCTTATAATGTAAGGGGGTGAGAGAAGGAATTACACTTGGAGATGTGATCGTTGGGGCAATCGAATCCATAGACGGTGGGAGAATGGAAAAAGAGTTGTCGTTGGGGATCAGAACTTAATTGTTCGAACCACCAAAACAAAAAAATGTGGGTGTACGGCTATGATATACGCCGTTAAGAGTGAAAATGATGAGTGGAAATTGAAGAAAGCGGTGAATGACCACAAAAACCACACCCCTACCCCTCGCAAGTCACGATACATATCGATGTATCGGAAAGATGAATTGGATGGACACGTTAGGAGGAAGTTATTTGATGATATTCAGGCTGGGGCCCGGGTTCCCCAAATTCACAATAGTTTGGCGCTACAAAAAAACGGTGTTCAGAACATGGCTATCACCAAAAAAGACTTGCACAATGTAGTCCTCAAGTATAAGAGGTTGAAGTTAAAAGACGGTGATGCAGAGGCTATGCTAGATTATTTTACTAGAATGACGGAAGATAACCAAAATTTTTTCCACATGCATAGGCTCGATACAGATGGGTCTCTGAAGGACATTTTGTGGGTTGATGCTAGGAGTAGGGCTGCTTGGGAGGAGTTTGGGGATGTAGTATGTTTTGATGCAACATACTTGACAAACGAGTATGAACTACCGTTTGCCAATTTTGTTGGTCTTAACCACCATGGGCAAAGCATATTGCTTGGATGTGCATTGGTATCCCATGAAGACACTGAAACTTACCGATGGGTGTTCCGTACATGGTTGGCATGCATGCGAAAAAGTCCGATCGGCATCCTAACCGATCAAGCAGCTGCAATGCGGAGAGCTCTATCCATTGAAATGCCTGATGCGCGACATCGGTGGTGTTTGTGGCATATCACCAACAAATTTATCAAGAAACTCGGGGCGAAAGGGAACTTTCCAGATATAAAGAAGGCACTTTTGAACGCAATATATAATAGTTTGATCGAGGCGAGTTTGAAGAGAGTTGGATTTGCGGCTATTGTGAAATTTAAAGCTGGAAGAAGATACATGGTTGTCGAGGTAAATTTTGAACTTCATGATAATAGAATTCCATGTAAATTATGAACTATTATGTCTGGTACCAAAAGCTTTCTATTGTGGTACGAAAGGCTTTATACAATGGTACCTTATTTATAACACTTTGGAAAACGTTTTGCTAATATAGATACCAATGTGGGAATTGTTGGGTACCATTGTATTCAATATATATCTACAATAGTACTACTTGTGGAAAACTAATGCTAATAATATGTACCAATGTAATAGGGGGATGGTACCAAAGTGTTTATTCATACCAAGGTTCCACAAGTGTTCGATTTTTTAATGCGTCACATATTTCTGGCAGGTTTATATGAAGAGAGGGAGATGTGGGTTCCTGCGTATATGAAACATTTGTTTTGGGCTGGTATGAAGACCACCCAACGGGTCGAAAGTATTAATAGCTTTTTCGATGGCTATCTTGACAAGCATACCCGGTTGTATCAGTTTGGCCCGGCTTATATGAAAGCGATGGAGTCAAGGGCAAATGATGAGCAAGCGAGGCGGACGCCAACTCACACATGTATTTGCGCGGCTTGGCCCTTTGGTTTGGTCGTTGAGAAAACTTTCCAATTATTATACACGGATGCAAAATTCAAGGAAGTCCAAAAGCAATGTACAAAATGCTTATATGTTAATGGGGTATCTAGGAGGGCTATTTACGAGTATGTGGTTGAACATACACTTTGGAGGACCGTATTTATATGCACTGCGATGAAGCCAAAAAGAAAAGTTAACATCTAAAACCAGATGTTACCAAGTGACGGTTGATAGGAAAACCCTCAATGCATCGTGTGTATGCAAAATGTTTGAATGTGAAGGCATTGTATGTAGGCATCTAATTAAGGCATTAGATATGGAGCACATTAGGATAACCCCGGATATGTTTATATTGCGGAGATGGATGAAAAATGTGCAAAGGACGCATACGATGGTCAAAGTTGCATACCATGATCCATCCAAAACGGAGGAAGTGAAGAGTTTCGATGAAATGATGGATTCTTTCAAGGACTTGTGTCTAGATGCATCTGGGATACGGCCATGTGTTGAGATCGTACTTGAGGGCGTAGCGTGTTGAAGATCCAGTGTAAGGAGAAGAAAGAAATGTATATGAAGTCACGACTCGAAACACCCATTTTCAAAACGCCTACCACTCAATGTACTCTCATACCTTCTAATGTATCTAAATCGGATTCCATTTGTATGCTCGACAACAATTGCCCCTAAGGTGAAAGACCCAATCGCACCTAAAAAGGCGGCAAATAGGCCTCGTGACACTCGTTTCCTATCATGCGTGGAGAAGCCGAAAAAGAAGGGTCGCAAAAAAAAGGAAGTTGTCACTAAGAAGGTTGCAGATGGCTGTCAAAAAACCACCAAGAATGTTGTGAAGGGTGCGAATAAGGTAACAACTAATTTAATTAATTGCATTTGTTTATGATCGACCTTGGTATCCCATTGTATTTACATTGGTATTGTATAGGTAAATTAATGGTACCAATGTGATGTACGTTGGGTACCAATTAGTATCGATACTTATTCGATCATGTTGCATGTACAACTCTGTTTGTAATGTTATTCCCTTTCAATTGCGGGGACGGACCCCCCGGAACAAAAATGCAATTGGGCCCTCTACGGTTGGACAAAACAAGGATTTCGAAGGCATGGAAGGGGTTGGAGGCCAAAAGTCTATTGGAGGAATAACATGTAATGAAGGGTCTATTGGGTATTTCACACGGATGCTACAAGGAGCTAACCCTCAGCTGGCCTACATTGATTCAGGCGACCAATATCATGATATGCTCCGCCTCCGGTTAGGTTGAAATCAAAGACCACGGCATCTTATCATTTGTAGTTTTGTATATCTAGTTAGCATTTATCGTGGACAATATTTGTAGCTCTATAAAAAATTTAAGCTAGGGTTTCCATAAATGAAATGTAATGTCAAATGTGAAATAGAATTTGTTAACAAGTTGGTGTTTATGGCATTGGTATCCTTTGCATGTTTAAAGTACTAATTATATTTGAAATAACCAAGTGTTATGGTTTCCATTTGGAATTAACAAGTGTTACCTTGGTGCAACATGTTTCATACATTGGTACCGTCTCCTTCATACATGGATTGCAAGCATTTGGGACAATAATCAACAAGAGAAAGTTAAATTAATCATCAAGTTAATATAATGACTTGGGGTGCATGATTAGGTGGGGACTTAATGAGCATCAATAGGATGTAGAAGGTTTTTGAGAGTTATGGTTTCCATTTGGAATGAACAAGTGTTACCTTGGTACAACAAGGTTCATACATTGGTACTGTCTCCTCCATACATTGATTACAAGTATTTGAGAAAATAAGCAACAAGGAAGAGTCAAATTAATCATCAAGTTATTATAATGACCTGGGGTGCAAGATTTTGGTGGGAACTTAATGAGCATCAATAGGATGTAGATGGTTTTTGAGAGTTATGGTTTCCATTTGGGAGGAACAAGGGTTACCTTGGTACAACAAGGTTCATACATTGGTACCGTCTCCTCCATACATTGATTGCAAGTGTTTGAGAAAATAATCAACAAGAGAGAGTCAAATTACTCATCAAGTTAATATAATGACCTGGGGTGCAAGATTTTGGTGGGAACTTAATGAGCATCAATAGGATGTAGATGGTTTTTGAGAGTTATGGTTTCCATTTGGGAGGAACAAGGGTTACCTTGGTACAACAAGGTTCATACATTGGTACCGTCTGCTCCATACATTGATTGCAAGTGTTTGAGAAAATAATCAACAAGAGAGAGTCAAATTACTCATCAAGTTATTATAATGACTTGGGGTGCATGATTTGGTGGGAACTTAATGAGCATCAATAGGATGTACATGGTTTTTGAGAGTTATGGTTTCCATTTGGGAGGAACAAGGGTTACCTTGGTACAACAAGGTTCATACATTGATACCGTCTCCTCCATACATTGATTGCAAGTGTTTGAGAAAATAATCAACAAGAGAGAGTCAAATAACTCATCAAGTTAATATAATGACCTGGGGTGCATGATTTGGTGGGAACTTAATGAGCATCAATAGGATGTACATGGTTTTTGAGAGTTATGGTTTCCATTTGGGAGGAACAAGGGTTACCTTGGTACAACAAGGTTCATACATTGGTACCGTCTCCTCCATACATTGATTGCAAGTGTTTGAGAAAATAATCAACAAGAGAGAGTCAAATTACTCATCAAGTTATTATAATGACTTGGGGTGCATGATTTGGTGGGAACTTAATGAGCATCAATAGGATGTACATGGTTTTTGAGAGTTATGGTTTCCATTTGGGAGGAACAAGGGTTACCTTGGTACAACAAGGTTCATACATTGGTACCGTCTCCTCCATACATTGATTGCAAGTGTTTGAGAAAATAATCAACAACAGAGAGTCAAATTACTCATCAAGTTATTATAATGACTTGGGGTGCATGATCAATAGGAACTTAATGAACTTAATGATTTGGTGGTAACTTGTTGATACTAATGTATCACGACTTAGGTACCGAAATGGTGAACTATTTATACCAAGGTATGATAACATAGTTACCAACCTTGTTAAAAAATCGTACCAACATACTAAAATATTGATTCTGATCTGACCTCGTGTAAGATAATTTGGTTAATTTTCAGGCCCAGTAGTGACATCGAAGGGATCAATGCTATCGTTTGAGTTGGAGGCATGGTGGTTGGGATCAAATTATAATCATTTTTGCGTTGCAGTCGAAGAATTTTGTAATATATTTTAGTTAGTTTCTTTATGTTATATGTAATGTGGCCGGGGAACTCTAATGGCCGGGCTAATTAAGTTTATGTTTTAGTAAAAAGCATTGTTGTAAATGCATATTTTGTTTCTATTAAAGATGCATCTATTGCAAACTATTTAGTATCTCCTTCTCGTGTAAGTATGGTTTGAAAAATTAATATATCAAGTCATAAGTTAAACATAAGGTTATCATCATCATCATCATCATCTTTATTTTTGTCCCCAACTTCATCACCATCATCTTGCTTCGTATCTTCATCATCCTCGTCATCATCATCCTCGTCATCATCATCCTCGTGGACAGATTCCATAAGGTTAAGTGCCTTGCAAACGTCAGTGACCACATCATTGACATTTTCTTGCACCTTAGGAGGACTGATGTCAGTGACATCCCTCAAAGGAGCGACCACAGGGCCTGCGGAAGTACTTGGTTGCTGCCCTACAAGTCCTCGCACAAGCCTCTGTTGCACCTCTTGCACCTGAGGTCTCATGTCAGTTACAGGTGAGGATGTACTTGCTTGCTGGCCTACAAGTCCTCGCACAAGCCTTTCCAAAGCAGGAGTGACTATACGGGCCACCTGATAAATTATGAAGTGTTACTACAATTATAAGAATAAAAATATAAAATTAATTTTAAAACATTGATGTTAGCATCAAAGTTACATGCAATCAGTACCAATATGTGATGACCTTGGTTCTAAGACATGATAACCTTTGGTACCAAGATAACATTATGCTAGTACCAATAACTGCAATTGGTACCAACCTATGGTGACCTTGGTACCAATATATGATAAATGAATGATTAATCACCTCTTGTGAAATCCTCTGAATGTCCGCCTCTCCTAATGTGGTGGCGCCAGGAATTATTGAATCTCTGGCCCAACAAGAGTGATGCTCACCATATGCAACGTTCACGCTCTAGAATAAAAAATAGAATACAAAGGTGTCCAATATAATCAAAGATAACTAAATTTAGGAAACACAAACATATGGTATGCATGCTAAACGTCTAAATTTTCACGTTAACAAATTGATCCATGATAAAGCAAGGCATGCAGCTAATGTAATCTAAACATAAGTATGATTGTAGCTTGCCTTATTGCAAAGTGCTAATGTAATCTAAACATAAGAAGAATAAGATAAGGAATTACTATCTTAAAATAGCCATAAAATAGGGATGGAGCAATAGGGAAAGAATGAGCAAATTTTTTCAATTATTGATTGCCAAGTAAAGCAAAGGCTGGGGAACACGCTTTCTAAAAATTGTAGGGTATCACTACACAGCCTCAGATGTCACCTACCTCAAGCAAATTATCTTACTAAAACCCCATACATAAGCGAAACCGCATGGGCACATGCAATTGTCAACCTCGGACCCTCAAATCCCTTATATGCGCAATGTGAACTTATTAGGAGACACCATATGGGTGAAAAAGATGGAAGGAAGTTGGATACATGTATTGCGTCCCTTAATGAAATCAATCAACACAAAGAGAGCATTGATACATGATAATAGAGAATTTAAAGTTTCAAACCAATTTACTACATATGCACATAAATTTCTCTCTTTTACATTATTTATAGTGCCACTCGTTTCACCTTTAAAACAAATTCAGTTCATGACTAATAAGTCCATGTTGTTTGAATAAATTTCAGTTAAAAGCTAATATATTCAAAACAAGCGCTATAAGTTCAATTATTTAATTATAGCTAATAATTGATTAATTTCAGACTTCAGACTAGTTTAGGTCAAGGCTCATAATGCTTCGCTCTCTTCACCTTAAAGAAATTAGTTTAAAGAAAAATAAGTTCCAATAAGTTCACATAAGGGCTACTCAAGTTCAATCCACAATTAAAATAAGCTTAGATAAGTTCAAGTGAAAACAACGAAGTCTAAGTTTAGACAAGTTTGTTTCAATTAAATCCATAAACTTCAGGGTATTCAGGTAAGAATAAATGTTTGCTTATCACTTATGGTGCAGTTAGTCTTTCAATGGGATTCACCATTCATGAGTCAAGATCTAATCAGTTTAGACTTTCAGGTAATGCAGGTTTTGACCGAGAGTAATTGCAGCCCCTGTTGACCAATTACTCAATCTCTTAACTCTTAGGTAGATGATGCTAGACCAACAATCATGTACAAGTAGATCGAAATTGGTCATATATAGCACCTCTATCAATATTCACACACCTATAACTAGATCCATGCCCCTACAATATGGTAGGATTACAAGTGAAAATGAAATTTACGTACCCTAAATGCACCGTAGTCTCCCGATGGCTTCTTGTCATCTTCGTAAGCCACCTTCATTGCCTGATTTGTCCAACAACTAATCCTCGGCAAACGCCCCCAATGGATGGGTGGCCTCCTAAGCCGGTCAAGGTAGAATAGCTGCCATTTGTTCAACATCATTTGCATGTGTAAGGTTGCTACAACAACGAACTTTAATGACATAAACATGCAAATATTTGTAAAAGAAACTTACAGCAAGGAAGATAGTACAGCCGCCACAGCCTGGAACATAGCCATCCGCCTCAAATTTCCTCCTAAAGGAACCTACTTGTACCATAAGAAAATCGAGGGTCAACGAACACCAATTGTAGCTCTGGGGGTTGCTGGCTACAGTGGCAATAGGAAGCATGGAGGTCGGGATGAAGTTGGAGTTCGTCGTTGGACATAAGAACCATCCTAAAAGTAGAAGTAGAAAACACTTCTTGAACTCCTCAAGTTGTTGGGGTGTGTGGTTGTCCTCGAAGTCCCGCACCACAGCAGCGACCCGCCTCAGATCAATCCCAGTCCCTGGGACAACATATGCATTAGACAACCGTCGAATTTCAACCACCATGTTTACATCCTCCAAGTCCACCTCGGAGGGCGGGGGACGCCGTCCAATAGGTAACCCAAGTACGCAATGTACTTGTCTTAGGGACAAGCATAAAACCCCACCCATCTCCAGCTACTAGTTGTGAAGACCCGACGGACACTCGAGTCAATAGCCAATAGCATAGACGACGGGGAAGGCTCGTGACCCCCATATCAACGAGCCCCTGAAAGCCCATGTCGCGTATGGCAGCAAGTCCAGTATTACAAACTTCATTTTTTAATAGCTTGTACAGCGCATCAACTTTACAGGTCAAGTTCGGAGCCTGATAGAAAACCAAGTAATAAAACGATAAGAATGACAATCAATAAATAATGCGCATACAAAATGCACCTTAATGGAATTATGGGATAAAACAGATTCATATTGATGTATGTTTGAGCATTTGATGCAAACATGTATATTCTCATACCAAACTTATCAATACTAGGCACTTGGTACCAAAGTGAAATTGTATTGGTACCAAAGTAATCTTGCATTGGTACCAAAGTGATATTGTATTAGTACCAAAGTGATATTGCATTGGTACCAAAGTGATATGGCATTGGTACCAAAGTGATATTGCAATAAGAAAAAAAAACTTATAAATGAAACTACAACATTGATAATCGTAATGTACAGTAATTTAACCTCACCTTTCCCTTGGATTTTTCCAAGTAGTAGGAGACTATAGTCTCAGTTTTACTTAACCTCATGCCAATGCTCTCAAACCCAACCTCAACCTTCTCCTTCTTTTTATCCTTCGCCTTCTCCTTCTTCTTTTTCTGTTTCGCCTTCTCCTTTTTCTTCTTCATTTTCAATTTCTTTGCCTCCTTTTTCACCTTTTTGTTGGATTTTTGCTTTTTCAAAGAAACTTCTTCACTTGACGAAGAATCGAAAAATTAGGCGCCGGACTAGATGAGCTAGCCTCATACTCATCCGTGCTCTTGTCATACGTGCTAGAGTCATCCGACTCGAGTCCGAAACGACGACGTTGTTTTTTATTTCCTTCTTGCCCCTCTTAGAAGGGCCGGCTTCATCCGTGTTTTTTTCTTTTGGTGGTGGTTCCCAAAATAATTTCTTTCTTCGCCATAATCCTACATTCACACACATATATATATGTTATTCTCAAAGTAGTATAACATTTATACGAAACTGATAATTAGTATCTAAATGTGATGAGATTGGTATCAAATCATAAATCATACAATACCAAAGTAATAAATATCAGGTACCAAGCATACACAATGAATTAACAAAACAAAATTCACATCCCACACAAAATGTGAATGTCTACACTCTTCACTCAAGGATATGTAGAGTAGTAGCTATTCACATCCCACACACCCTCCACCAAACTACTTATTTTCTTTCAAAAAAAAACTACTTCCTGTCCCGTGCCATGGCAAGCTTCATCAAAGCCAATTTTTTTTCTTTAAGTTCTTTCAACTCCTTATTAGGTCTACCTTAGTTTCATATATGCTATTTTTTCATTTTTCACACATAAATGTAACCATTTTTATCTTACTTTTTATTTATATATAGAATATTAGCATGCGGGATTCTAGTAGCTTTATTTTAATGAATTCTTAGAAAATTACATCCGTTTACAATTATACTAAAACATAATTAAAGATGTTAATGTTTAACACTGAGCATGAAGGGTAGGATAAAAATATTGAAGGAGATCAAACTAGATGTAATGACGAGGAGAGATCAAATGGAGGAGAAAAAAATGGGTGTGACTACCTGAGGGGTTTTCATCTACGATTAAACGGCCTAACAAATCCTCGACAAATCCTCGACACTAAATAAGAGTTCCTCAACAATGGCTAATATGAAGCAAAGTAGACACACTTGAGGTATCCAAATTTTATTCAACCAGGCTCAAAAACCATCCCTTCTACCATGTCTCAACAAATCACCACAAGTCCATAAAGATAATAATCACAATCAAATTCCACTACATTCACCTTAAAAGGAGCCCTATTATTTCCTCAACTTCTAAATTAATTGTGCATGACTGCATTCAAAGGAAACCGTTTACAATGGTCAAAACCAAGAGCTACATTCTAACACAGGCAAAAAGAAAAGAGCCACATATAAAAGAAGAAAACCATAAATCCATATTTATCAAAGAACGGAAAGATTTATAAGGAAAATAAAAACTACCCATAAACAAAAAAATGGTAATAATTCGCAAATTTCAGTCATTGACTGATAAAACCCTAAAACTTAAACCCATTTTCAAAACTCCATACATGTGAGATTAAAGAAAAAAAATTATCAACAACCGAAAACTCTACCACAATCTCGATCTCGAAGCATAAGGTACGAAATTCAAGTAATGACCCAAAAAATTAACTTAAAAAAACCAGATCTGTACAAAATAAAAATAAAAAAAACACAATCTTACTTGAAATTAACGAAGATGCGAAGATGGAGTGAGAACTCGAAGCCAAAACAACCCACAAACTCGAAATTCCGAAGCCAAAAACCCGAAGCCAAAATTAAAGAAGATGATGCAGCCTTCAACAATTCCGCCAAACCCGTAAAATCAGAGAATAAGCCTTCAACAAAAATTTTCCGGTTTTGAAACCCTAAATCTCTTTGAAAAAGATGGAGTTTTTGTTTGGTTTGAGAGAGAAGATGAAGGGAGGAGAAAGACGTGACGAGGGAGGAGAGAGAGAGATACTATTAAATTTCTTAAGATGGAGGGAGGAGAAAGACGCGCGTGTGATGTTCATTTTTCCACTCCCTGCCTTTGGACTTAAAATGACCAATAAGCCCCTGTTTGAGTCCATAAAAGACTCAAACAGTTGGTTGCCTAGACAAACTCTTCTATAGAAGGACTTCTTGTGTTTGCTATCCAAAATTAAATTAATATAAAAATAAAGAGAATTTTCCACATGGGTTTTGTTTGTTGGAATGTCAGGTAGGAGACAGCTAATTTTTGTACCCTGGAGCGTGAGACCTACTCATAAGTCATGTCAAAACACAAAAACTCTTTCATTAAGTACTGTCTTAGGCCAATTCTTTCGTTTTCTCAAAGGATTTACTATATTTTATACGTGTAATTTTTTTGTCATATTGTCCTTTAAATATCTAGTTGAGCAACTTTTTGTCGGGGTCATTGCTACGGTCAAAACTCAAAACAAGGTATAGTTTGGCAATCTGGTTCACCAAAAAGTTTAAAAAGATGTAATTGTATATCTTTCGTTCAAAAAAGATATTCGTGTATTGAAAATCGGTCTTTTTACTCATTTTGCAGATTTTTGCTCATTTTATGTTTTTGTTCATTTTAAAAAACTTTTGCTCATTTTATGTTTTTGTTCATTTTAAAAAACTTTTGCTCATTTTAGCAAACTTTAGCTCATTTTACGAAGTTTTTGCTCATTTCTGTTCAATTTTTTTTGCTCATTCTATGTTTTCGCTCATTTTAAGAAACTTTTGCTCATTTTATGTTTTTTGCTCATTTTATATTTTGGCTCATTTTAAGAACTTTTTGCTCATTTTATATTGCAGTTTTCAGTTTCAGCATAAGGAGTGGTTTTCACGTGATCCTATATATATATATATATATGTATATGTGTATATATATATATATGTATATATGTATATGTATATATATATATATATATATATGTATATATGTATATGTATATATATATATCTCTATTATATAAGTGAAGGGGGGAGCAACGGTGTCCCCATATAAATTTACATATTCACCCCTCAAACAAACCCTCCATCAATCAATTAAGATACAATAAAATCAAAAACTTGCCAAAAAGAATTTCAATCAAATTAAACTGAACCCAATCAACTCATATAACAATCATACTCATAAACTTGCCAACAAAAAAGATTCAATCAATTAAAACTCACATCCACATCAACTACAAAAATTCATAATAAAAAAGTTACCAAAAAATAATACCAGAGACAATAACAAAAATATACACCATACTCTTATGGAGCTTCACGGCATACAAAATCAATTACAGACTCAAACAACTTTATCCACAATACAAAATCAATTACAAACACAAACTCAAATATTCTTCATTAATTGGAGTTTCACGACATTCTCAAATTTGCGGATACTTCACTGTTAATCAGGTACGCAGTTTGTTAGTTGACAATAAGAGTATGTGCAATAATATGTACTATGTTCGAGTATCTTTGAAAAATAACACTGTGTACGAAATTTTTGAAAAAAATTAAACTCAAATTACAGTAAATTTAAGATTTCATTCTAATATAATTGAAATTCAAATACTTTTTAAATCAAATATAAAAATTACATCAATAATTATCGACTAAAAAAAATAATATTCCGTAAAAAACAACTTGACAACAAATACAATTGTTAAATTTAAGTCCATCAAGAAAATTGATCAATTTTTCAAATCAAATTTTAAAGATGGAAGGAAAATAAGAATTGTAAACGTTAGAAAAGGCACAAAAATTGGGATCATAGAGGAAAAATGGAGAGGCGAAGGTGAGATTTGGAGAAGATAAATTTGGGATCAGAAGATAAAAGGAAAAAAAATGATATCATAGAGGAAAAATGAATTATACATTACCTTACTTTCACCGCCTCACCTACTGCATCCTTTCTCACCATAATCGCCGCCTCACCCAGTGTATCCTTTCACACAATATATAATCTTACAAGTTACAATAGAAGAATTGTAGAAGCTTAAGCTTATCCTAAAGTTTCTGAATTTTGGACACCATAACATGCTTGGAAAGCTCAGACGGCGGCACAATCGAAGAAGAAATGAAATATTTTGAAAATAGGGTTAATTTGGAGTAAGAAAGGAGAGAGACAAGGTAAATCAGTGAAGGTGAACGCGAGAGAGAAGAGAGAGAATGAGAGAACAAAAATGGTTGAAGGCGTGAGAAGGAGAGAGAAAAGGTGAATCAATGAGGATGGTGTAGAATGTTTTCTGAGTTTTTTCCCTGAAAAAAATCAATGAATTCAATGAAGGTTTTCTTGAGTTTCTTGATGTGGAATGTTTTCTTTTTTTTTTTCTTTTTTTTTTGTTTGTAGTGAAGTGAAGCAAGCGGAAGTGGAGGGTTTAGGAATAAGGATACATAAACATTTAAAGGGTGAATACTATTCTACTTTTTTAACAGCCCCTTTTTAAGGACACAAGGTTGATTATATATTTGAAGTTGATTAGGCTGATGAGTGTCCGTAGATTTTCAGAAAAATTAGTTAAAGTCAACAAAAAACAGTAGCTAGAGATGCAATTTCATTACTTATACTTATTTATTAAAATGTTTTTAAATACTATTTGTAAGTATTTCAATCTTTCTTACTCACCAAATAGAGGTGAGCTTAGATACAAACTTTCTTTTTTGGTTTACTTTATTATTGAGCAATAGTTATACCCAAAATGTCACCGCACGCATCGCGTGCATAAAAAGCTAGTGTATATATATATGTATGAGGCCAAAGAATGTAAAGTTTGTGAATAGTATAATAGTCAATATAGAGCATCAATTTAATAATTCAGGGAGTAAATAAAATGGTAAGCTTCCAATTTTTGTAAAAATAGTCCCTACCTTCGATTTGCATTGGTTAATCATCTATATTTTTATTAAGGAGAGAGTTGTTAATCACAGTAGCATATTGTAAGATAAATTTCTGATATTTACATAGGGTATCCATTGTTAATTCACTAATCATTATTAATTAAAAAAAATCTCATTTATATTTCAAGATATTGTGTTGAAAATCATTTTCAAAGCAATGCATGCTAAAAATATTAAATTGACTAGCATTATTTAAAGATCCCACAAAAAAATTCAAGTAATAGGAGTAGATATAAAGATCTATAACAGTTACTGTACAATGTTCTTGTAGTTGATAAAATAAAGGTTGTAAGAGCATGTACAATGGGATGATTTTTGGTTGGTCTAGCAAAAAGTAAAGCTAGCTAATATTGTTGGGGCAATTGACCCTTGGAGTTGGTTGGTCTAGAGTTCCAGACCAGCAGCACCTCGGATGGCGTGCCTGGCACAAATAATATTGCGCCGCGTGTCAAAATAAGTTGGCCCAGTTTTTTTTTGTTTTTCTTTGTCATATGTTAATACACTGCGTTTCAGAAGGAAAGAGAAGGATTTTCAATAGATGGCCCACGTTTTGAGCTACAATTCACGACACAATTGTGAGGAAATGTCAGTGGCCTTGATGCATTTATTACAACACTGACGTGCGAATGGAGTAGCACCACGTGGATGGAAGCTTCACTCTCTTTTTCATTTGTTATACACTGCAACGTAACTATATGATTTCCAACGTTAATAAAAAAAAATTGGGGAATAATTTTTAAAAAAATATTACACCAAAGGCTATAAAATATTTTTAGCTATAAATTGAGCCTAAATTTGATATATCTAACCACACTTTTTCCCAACTTGTTGATCTTTCTAATCAGTTTCTCCTCCATAGAATTATTTATATTCACCTAGTTAAGCCAATATTATAGATTCAAATAATCCAAATTACTCCCAAAATAATTTAATTAGCGTAATCTAATCAGCGTAACTTATGTTAATTAATTAAATAATAAATTAGTGTAACTTAACTTATTTCACGTAATCTAATTAGTGTCTTAAGTTAATTAATTAAATAACAAATTATTAATATGCATAATTAATGTCAAGTTAACGCTAATTTAATTTAATGTAAGCTAATTAGCTAATTAGCTTTTAACGTAATTTAATTTAACGTATTCTAATTAGCTTTTATTGATTTAAATCATCTATTTCATATAAAAATAAACATTGGGTAGGAGAGAGAGTATATGGTGGGGTATGGTAAAAGTAGGAGAGAGAAATAGAAAAATCAAGTAAGACCAACCAAACCATTGTGAGAAAAAAAAAATGAGTTGGTGAGAGTTTAGTGGGATGTGAGGTGTAAGAAGGAGGGAAGGAGAGAGAATGACAAAAACTCAAAGACCAACCAAGACCAACCAAACCATTGTACATGCTCTAACGACTTCTGATCTACATCCAAATGTTTTTCTCCCTTTCTGCAGAAGAGGTCAAGATATGGTTGGAAGAAATTTCCATAATGATTCGCTTATTCTTTTGTCTTCTTTGTTATCATTATGTAATTTCCATGATGTCAAAAAATATAAGCCAGTTATTCAATATGTCCAATCAAGTCAAAAAAATATATTATTGTCTCAGAGCCAAACCCCAAAACCTCCATCTCAATCTCATCATGCCAATTCATTTTTACTAGATCCATATATAGTATTTGAATTACTTTTTTTGACAGGAGTATTTGAATTACTTGAATTGTGTGTATTTATATAGAACATTGTGCACTACAAAAAATAACTCATTTTAGCAACAGTCAAAATCCGTTGCTATTTGTAAGAAATTTGTTGCTAACTAGAGTTAGCAACAAATTAGAAACAAAAATTCGTAGTTTCTAAAAGGCTTGTTTCCATATGAGTCTGGCTACTAAATTCAAAATAATTTCGTTGCCATCTTGCATCAATCCAAATATGGTAGCCATATTATTGCTATGTTGTGCTCATCTGTTGCTAACTTTAGCAACAGATTATTGATGGTTGTGGCTGAAAGTGGCAACGAATTATAGATTTGGTTTCTAAAATTAAGAACAAATTATTCACAATAGTTGCTAACAATATCAACAACTTATTAATATTGGTTGGTGGAAATAACAACAAATTATTAAGAATAGTTGCTAGCACTGGGAACAAGTTATTATTAACGGTTGCAATAAGTTTTCTGAAAATGGAAACCAAATACTTGCATTAGTTTCTAAAAGTGGCAACAAATTATATATTTTGGTTGCAAAAAGTGGCAACAGATTATTTATTTTAGCTTCTAAACTGACCATTAAAATTTACAACGTATACTTTATTTGGTTGCCAAATCTAGCAACGAAATATGTAAAGCATTGCTTCTTGTTTTTTTTTAACAATTTCACTGCCTTTTTTCGATCAATTTTCAATTCCCAAACAAAAAAAAAATACAACTTCTAATACAATAAACATAACAGATAATGAAAACTTTCATTAAAAGTCGATTCATAGCCTAAAAGCAAAGTTTACTCTAAGAACCTAAACAAAATTTTGAAATATGCAACCTTCAATATATAGTTCAATCCACCTAGGATCAGAATTTGAACCATTGTACCTGCTCTTTATGTCTAAAAACTCTATTTGCTAAAGTAAACATTCCTTGTCTCAACAGAATAACCAAACATCAAAATAATGTAATTTCTAATAAGTATAGTTTATAGATGAAGATGGGGATGATCCAATCAGTTAGGAAAAGTACTCGATCTTGTATAGTCTTCATAGTACTTGTTGTTTCATTAAGCTTTTTCATTCTTTCAGCAAACTTTGCCTTTATCTTTTTAAGCTCCTCTGTTTGCTCCAAATTTTTGGAAGTGGGTTCTTCAACATGATTTTTCAAATTAATCACCAGCTCATTTCGCTCCTTTCTTGAACTTGGCTCGTTATGTGGTTTCACATAGTAGTTGTCAACAGTACTCCCAAGACTATACACCCTTCCATTATTTTCATCCATCTAAAACTTCCAAAAGTAATTGTTCATCTGTTTTAGGATTTTCATCCTCCAAGCTAGCAGATTTCTTGTTGTGGAATTCATCCTGGCAAAAGGTGAAGATATGTAAATAAGACTTATCGCTCTTATATTCTTTAAACAAATCCACAACTACATTATATTACAAAAGTAGGTACTCATTCAAACTTTATGTGACGTCTCGGCCCCTAACTTCATCATACTACACATTCATTCAATATTTATAATTTTCATTACTACTTTTAGAATAAATATAAGGGCCCCTTAACTAAAAGAGTTTTTAAACCCACAGCCATAAATTTCCTTATCAAATGTCACCAAACAAACTAACATGCCTAATTTATTTCCTTCTGCTCATGCATAACAACATTGTATAATGATCCTACTCATAACATGTCCATCCACATGATCACAACTCACAATCTAACCACTTCTATGCCATGCATGACACTTGCCACCCTTATACCTTGCCCATGGTAAATCATAAATGATACTTATAGTATAACGTACGACAATATGATGCCATAAACCATTAATGAAGCACAAGCCCTAGAAAAAAGAAAGAAAGAAAGAATACAGACCTTGTAATTCTCAAGAGCGAAACAAGTTAGATGCAGAGTTAGATTTACTGTTGAGATATATGTTTGTAGACACTAAAAATTTATTAGTGTTTACAATTAAAATGAATTAATTATTATTGAGCTAAAATAAATATAGTTAGCCCACTTTAATTAATTTATCCCACCTAAATAAAATATCCAAATTAAATCAAATTAATATAATTTGGGTTGTCAACTATTTGGGCCAGTCAATATTATAGTCCAAATAAGATGGTCCAATGACAAAGGTAAAAAAAACTTCCAAGTCATAAACGGGTCCAAGCCCATAAACTACCAAGTCCATGAAGAGATCTCCATTCCCTATAAATAGGCCTCTTCTCCTTCAGTTGAGGAGACTAGAAAAGCATTATTCTCAAGAGCTCATAAAATTCTCTTGGAATTCTCTCTGCAAATAGTCAACAAGCACATCAAATCCGTGCCGACTGTTCAGATACACTCAAACACATTCGACTGAGATTCAAACTTTTGTCAGCCCTCATTCGAATACACTCAAACAAAACTCAAACTCAGGTTGACGTTGACAAAACGTCATCCCACACTCAAACTCAGGTTGACGTTGATAAAACGTCATTCTACACTCAATTCCAAGTCGACATCAACACGTGTCACTCTCAAGCTATGGAACAGAATCAGAGGACTTAGTTTATTTCATTATAAACTGTTTACAGAGATTGTACTCAATACATTTATTGAAATATAATTTCTTTGTTACCTTGTTTCCTGTCTTATTTATTTTGACTCGAAATTTGTGTATACAAATTTTGGCACGCTCGGTGGGACTATCTATGCCTCTCATCTCTATTTCATCATCAACAACAAATTTGAGAAATGGCCTCAAGCAAGAACATCTCTCAATCTCTTGAAAACTCTGCCGACACCCCGCGAAAATCTATGACGTTAGGTGACTTTATGGAAGACATGAGTCTTGGTTTTCACAATAAAATAATGAAGAAAGATGTTGTCACTGCTTCTGTTATGGTGACCTCAGTTAAAACAGTTGAGGAACAATTCACTGAAATGAACATCTTACTCCAGAAATTGATAAAGGACGGAGAGGAAAAGGATGCTCAGATCAGACTCCAAAACGAGCAAATTGTTGCCCTTAATGAGAAACTTAGTAGAATCCCAGTCGACGCATCATCAAGCCAAGGTGGTGATGAAAGCGAAGACGAGAGGGGTGACAACCTCACCGTCCACCAACAGCTCGACAACTCGAATTGTTGATAGCTCGTGCTGTCAAGAATCAACTTGGGGAAAGTTCTCAAGGAAGTCCCAAAGCCTTATACTATACAATTGATAAGCTGCAAATGCCTTTTGGCTACAAGCCCCCAAAGTTTCAACAATTTGATGGGAAAGGAAATCCCAAGCAACACATTGCTCACTTTGTAGAAACATGCAACAATGCTGGTACCACAGACGATTTCCTCGTCAAACAATTTGTACGTTCTCTTAAAGGGATGACCTTTGATTGGTACACAGATCTACCCTCACAATCCATCAATAGTTCGGATCAAATGGAGGAAGAGTTCCTAAACAGGTTCTATAGCACTCGACGTATTGTCAGCATGGTTGAGTTGACTAAGACTCACCAATGGAATGATGAGCCCGTCATTGAATACATTAATCGTTGGCGTGCTTTGAGCTTGCAATGTAAAGATCATTTGTCAGAAACTTCTGCAGTCAAAATGTGCATCCAAGGCATGCATTGGGATTTGACCTACATCTTGCAAGGGATCAAACCCAAAACATTTCAAGAACTAGCAAGTAAAGCGCACGACATGGAGCTTACAATTGCTTGTCATGGAAATGAATCAGACTCATCTGACGCATCAATAGAGGATCCGTCGACGCCATGATTGTGAAAATTATTCTAAGTGAAAGATCTAGGGGGCATGGAAACAAAACCTCATGGATACAAACAAAAGAAATCCTCCTAAGCAAGAGGGTAAACTGCAAGTCAAAAATTCTAGCTCCTAAGCAAGAGTATAAACTACATACCTATATAAACAAAAGAATACTCCTCCTAAGCAAGAGGGTAAACTGCAAGTCAAAAATTCTAACTCCTAAGCAAGAGTATAAATTGCATGCCAAACGAAACAAAAAAAAAATCCCCAGCAAGAGTATAAACGGCACACTAAAAAAAAAACTAACTCCCAAGCAAGAGTCTAAACTGCACACCAAAAAATTCTAACTCCCAAGCAAGAGTCTAAACTGCACACCGAAAAATTCTAACTCCCAAGCAAGAGTCTAAACTGCACACTAAAACAAAATCTAAATCCTAAGCAAGAGTATAAACTGCACACTAAAACAAAGTCTAACTCCCAAGCAAGAGTCTAAACTGCACACCGACAAAAAAAAAATCTAACTCCTAAGCAAGAGTACAAGCAAACAAAAAAAAAGGGAACTCCCAAGCAAGAGTCTAAACTGCACACCAAAAATTCTAACTCCTAAGCAAGAGGATAAACTGCATATGTTGAAAGAAAATATATGTGAACTTGAACTACGTTGGCATGATCTTGTAAAAGTGATTCGACAATTCTTTTGCAAGTACGTAGGCAGCTTGGGTAATAAAAAAATGATAATACTCGGGTACAGACACACGAAACAAAAAAATGCAATACTCATGGCCTGCAAGAGTATAAACTGTGAACGGCAAAACAAAAAAAAATGCAATACTCCTGGCCCGCAAGAGTATAAACTGTGAACGGCGAAACAAAAAATAAATGCAATACTCCTGGCCCGCAAGAGTATAAACTGTGAACGGCGAAACAAAAAAAATGCAATACTCCTGGCCCGCAAGAGTCTAAACTGTGAACGGCGAAACAAAAAAAATTTCTAACTCCTAGCCCACAAGAGTGCAAACAGTGAAGGACGAAATGACAACTCAAGCCAAAACGTTTTCGAAAAACACAATTGAGAAAGCATCAAAACAAAAGCAATTCTTGGGTTAATGAACAATCATTAAAACGAAAAAAAAATTGTTAGACAACATACCTCGAGGGTGAGGCTGACTGTCAGGGGACTGTCTGGAGGTGTCATTGTCGCAGTGCTAAAGACGTACGAATAACACCCCTGACAGGCTCATAGTCGCACATATGGCCCATTGCGACGAAATCCCCGTCTTCGTCTTCAAGGGACTGTCTGGAGGTGACATTGTCGCAGTGCTAAAGACATACGAATAACACCCCTGACAAGCTCATAGTCGCACATATGGCCCATCGCGACGAAATCCCCGTCTTCGTCTTCAAGGGACTGTCTGGAGGTGTCAATGTCGCAGTGCTAAAGACATATGAGTAACACCCCTAACAGGCTCATAGTCGCACATATGGCCCATCACGACGAAATCCCCGTCTTCGTTTTCAAGGGACTATCTGGAGGTGTCATTGTCGCTGTGCTAAAGACATATGAGTAACACCCCTGACAGGCTCATAGTCGCACATATGACCCATCGCGACAAAATCCCCGTCTTCAAGTGAACCTGTCATACATACAAAAAAAAATATACACGGGTACACATGCAAAAAAAAAATTGATATACAGATAAAATATTTTAGGCTAAAAGGTGTAAAAAAAAAGTCATCACCTTACTAGTCTAGACCTTGTGGTATTGCTCCAAAGACAAACACATAAGTTCGATATCTCGAAAAATTTGATCTACTGTAAGTCAAACAAAGTATGTCAAAATCCAAGCAAAAAATAATAATAGGCACCAAGTCAGGCGAAAATACTATAAGGGGGGACACAAAGTTCTGAAATTTGCTTTGTTAGTCTCGTAGTATTGGTTGCAAGAAGGTCATACAAGTGCTAAGCAAATAAATACACCTCTGCAATATCAGCAGTAGGGCAAAATAAAAAAATAAAAGGCACTTCACTGATCCCGCTTGTGGTGGTGATTAAACGAAAATTTTTGAAGTTCAGTTTTCTAAAGAAAACTGGTATACGATTTTTTTTTAAAAAAGCCGACTAATCTTTATTGGTCGTTGACAATCAAAAGAAAAAGGGTGCCAGATCATGCGGATTATCCAACCAAATTGTCAAAGTGCGTCAAGGATTTTGGTACTTGTTGAGGTTTAGCATCAGACCATGTGTGACATGTGTTTAAGAAATAATAATAATAATTCAAAAAAAAAAGGGAAGGAATCAAAAAAAAATTCACTACAAATTGGAAGAAAAGAAAAAAAACAAAAAAACACAACAATTGAAAGTGATAAAAAAAAATTCACTTTTATGGCTGATGTTCATGTTTTGATTGCATGAAAGAGTGGCAGACAAAAACAAAACCAAAAAAAAAAAAAAATCAATCACAGATGTGGTTGCACGAAATATAAGGTGGGTTATACCTTGATTCTAAAAAGTTGAAATTAATTTGCTAAGTTGCAAGTCAAACCCAATGTTTGGGGCTGCTGACGAAGACCAACAAATTGAGCAGCTCTCAACGACTATCACAAATTGAAAGCGGTGCCAAGTAATTTATTTGCTAATATGCAGGTCAAACATAAGTTGCGTGTATTTATGCACTTGGGTTAAAAAAAAAAAGCCTCATACTCATACGATTAGGATTATTTTTCAAATCCAAAACTTAATAGAATTGTAAGTAGTTCATGACTCTAGGCAACAAATCTTAGCAGCACAGTGATTGCCACCTGATTGCTAAACCAAATTTAAATTCGAGACCTTGCCACGATTAAACACTCCAAATCGTGTACGTGACACTGTCTCGGGGGGGCAATTTGTAGACACTAAAAATTTATTAGTGTTTACAATTAAAATGAATTAATTATTATTGAGCTAAAATAAATATAGTTAGCCCACTTTAATTAATTTATCTCACCTAAATAAAATATCCAAATTAAATCAAATTAATATAATTTGGGTTGTCAACTATTTGGGCCAGTCAATATTATAGTCCAAATAAGATGGTCAAATGACAAAGGTAAAAAAGACTTCCAAGTCATAAACGGGCCCAAGCCCATAAACTACCAAGTCCATGAAGAGATCTCCATTCCCTATAAATAGGCCTCTTCTCCTTCAGTTGAGGAGACCAGAAAAGCATTATTCTCAAGAGCTCATAAAATTCTCTCTGCAAATAGTCAACAAGCACATCAAATCCGTGCCGACTGTTCAGATACACTCAAACACATTCGACTGAGATTCAAGCTTTTGTCAGCCCTCATTCGAATACACTCAAACAAAACTCAAACTCAGGTTGACGTTATTGACAAAACGTCATCCCACACTCAAACTCAGGTTGACGTTGATAAAACGTCAGTCTACACTCAATTCTAAGTCGACATCAACACGTGTCACTCTCAAGCTACGGAACAGAATCAGAGGACTTAGGTTATTTCATTATAAACTGTTTACAGAGATTGTACTCAATACATTTATTGAAATATAATTTCTTTGTTACTTTGTTTCCTGTCTTATTTATTTTGACTCGAAATTTGTGTATACAATGTTAGTTGTTGTTATGTAATATATTTTAGGAAGATTTATTGATTTGCAAATATAGTATAAATAGTTTAGGATACAAACCTTTGTATATTGATCAAGGAAATCAATGAGAAAAGGGTAAGCTGTCATTTACCCAAAACTTATGCTTAAACATGGTATCAGTCTAGGAACGTCAACGTTCAATTCCCACCATGGCTGGCGACGTTGACGCATCTCCACCACCACCAAAAATCGACCCTTTAGTTGTTATGTAAATATAATCTTTTAGGAAACTATAGTTGCAAATCAATAAATCTTCCTAAAAGATTATATTTACATAACAACTAACATATATCTCAATACTTACAGTGATGCTCTGGGGTCGATGAATCAGGCCTATGACAATAGATTAAATCAACGTATTCCATGTCAAGTCGCTTCAGTGATGCTTTAATTTTGTGCCTTCGATTATGTGTTTCCATGAAAGACCCTTGTCGTTTGGCCCTACACCGGCCCAGAAGACCTTAGCAAGTACTTCAATTTCCAAGTATGAGATGCAGAGTTTCAGTCTAGAGAGAGGCATCCACCAAGTGCTATATGCCATGAACAATCACCTTCAGATACTTTGAGGCAATAAAAGAGAAAATTATCGAGCAATTGACGAGACGAATAGCTGTTGGCGAAAACAGAGCCGTTTTGCAGCCAATTGACGAGAAGGGGATCAGGGAGTTGGCGGAGTGATGGAGTGCTGATCAGTTGAGGGAGTTTGAATGGGTTGTTCTTTATTTTCGCAGCAAAGCGGGAATTTTTGAACTGATTTTCGCCTTTTTTGGGTACTATGAAAATTAGAAAAAAGTCCCCTAGAAAAACGAAAATTAGATTACATACAATGTTTGCTTGATTTTTTATCTTTTTCTTCGCAAGACTTGGGAATTTCTTTATGGCCTGTTTGGATTATGGTATTTCATTTGAAATTCTGTAATTGGGCTAAATCACTTGTTTGGATTATCTAAGAATTTAGAATTGCATTTGGCCCAAATCCAAGGCTCATAAGAAATAAGTTAAAGTTGGAGGATTTGAAATCCAACCAAAACAGATGTCATTTCAAATCCAAAATCTCCTTGCTCTCAGTCATTCTCCCCCTTCCTCTCTCTCTCTCCTACCATTCCTCTGCAAATCAACACAGTAATCGCCCCCTTTGTATAAGCTCGAAGATGGGACGCTGTTAAGAATCGGACGAGAGGAGAGAGAAAAAAAAAGCTTAGTGCACAACAATGGCGGAATTTTTCTACATAAGTTTTTTTATTATACTGATGATGAAAATTTTGAGAAGATGATTAAATTTTGGGTTGATTTCCTCGCTTTTTTTCTCTCTCTCTCCTCTGTTTGAAGGGGTGTGATTTTTTATTCGTCTCTTCTCTCGAGGAGAGAGAGTGAGGTTGAGGAAGGAAATGGGAAGTGAGAAGGGATCAAGGGAACTAGCATTTGAAATTCCTAATTTTTCCCAAACAGATCATTTGGAATTGAATATGGGGATTTGCAATTCTAGAATTGAAATGCTAGAATTAAAATGAAATCCTTGTTCCCAAACACAACCTTAGGGATTTCCATATGCAGTTTCAAGTTTCAACTATATTTTTACTTTGAAATTTGTTTGATTTAATGAGAAATGAGGTTTGAGAAACGAGAGAACTTATTATGAACTAATTATTAGACATATTAGACTTTATATGAACTTATTAGATTGTATTTAATGAATACGCACTCAAATATTATTATTTTTTTCTGTTGAATTGAACTTACCAGAACTTATTATTAGTCTTATTAGATCTTATCTAAAGTTATGTTAACTTATTTGAACCTATATAAATTATCCTAACTTAATCAAACTTATTTGATCTGATAAGAGCTGAAAATAAGGTGAACAAAATAGGGCCCAAGTCCGGCTTTTTTACAGCTGTCGGTTTTCCACTTCAGCTATGTTTGTGTTGTGTATAAATCTATTGCATAATACTAATACGAAAAGGAAAATATTTAGGTGGGACCGTCTCATTACGTAACTAAGACTGGTTTTGCCAAGTTCAATTTACATGATTTTCTATAAGTTCATGCTGAATTGTTAACAATTTATAGGTATTTAATTTGTTGCTCGTTTATGCTTGGTTCATATCAGTTTATATATTCTATATTAGTGTATTATATATTTTCTATATTATTAGTGTATAATATATATTTCATATTAGTTTATACATATTTTATATCAGCTTTAAAATTGATATAAGATATGTATTATAAACTAATGACAAATGTGCATAAGAAGATATGAAATATGTATAAACAGATAACAAATATGTATAAAACTTATAAAGTATTCCCTCTGTTTTTTTTATCTTTCTCACTTGGAATCTTGACACTATTCATACTTTAAAGAGAATCTTCTCAAATTTTCTCAATTTATAAGAAAAAGTATAGTCATATGGAGTCTTATATTATTTGATTCATCTCAGTTAGTACTTTATTACTATTCAATCATTATAATTTTTACTAATGTATAATGAAAAGATATTTAAGTTCAAAGCCGTGTATTGGGAGACGCGAATAGGAAAGTGATAATGATAAAAAAAACAGAGGGAGTAATAGCTAATATGCTCAAACTAATAACAAATATTAATTTTGATAATAACCATGCATGAAATGATAACAAAAGAATATATAAACTTGAACCCCACTACGGGGTGCTTGGGGTGAGTTTTTCCTTACCATCCCCCCTCATTCGCAATGAGTTTCACCTATAATGTTGGCCGCTTATACCTACGAGGAGCCGGTTAAGTATGGTCTTGATCTTACCTACCAAAAAAAACATTAGTTAAAGTTTCCTAAAATAAATTTTGCAATTATCAAACTTTTAAATTGCCAAAATACGAGTTAAAGATAATAACGTTAATTCAACAACTAACATCACAATTCACCCTAACTAAGCATGTCATTAAAACAAAAAAAGTAAAACACAACTTTTTTTGTCTCAATTTGCTTTGTCAACCTCACCAATACCATGTTCTTTAAACCATTAGAAACTATCATTTTAATCATTATAAGTTATAACTAGTAAAAAATCAGTTTGCAAATCACTAAAGATTATTTTTAAACAAAATCAATTTAATCATTAAAAATTATTAATTTCATACAACCTATAGGGGCTACCCAAGTTCAAATATAACTAAAATAGGTTTTCATCTCACGCCAACTTATATCAAGTTTTACCAATAATTGTTTAAAATTCCATGTTCAAGATTTATGGATTTCACCATTAGTTAAGATTACTCGATTTGTAAAAAAGAGTCACAACTTCTCAACCCTCAACTATGATAATATCTTACATACGATTACTATAATTATGTAGGTCATGTCATGTTCGCCTTGATTTCACTTATTTTGCGGAAAGTAAGTTAACGTGAAATCGGTATAAGTTGTACTTTTGGAGAAGTTTATAAGATCATAATGGTGCGTTAATTTTTTGATCACTTGATTTTCACTTAGTTGAAATTATCTGAACTTAAGGACAGTTCTATTCAGCTTACTCTAGTTGAACTTATCTTAAGTTATCTTTACTTATCTAAACTCATCTAAACTTAATTAGAACTTATCTGAAATTATTTGAACATATTGAAATTTATTGAAGTTAACTTTCCAATGTGCTATGATTTATTAGAATTAATTTATTTAAACTTATTAAGACTTATCTGAACTTATTTGAACTAATCTGTACACATTATAAATTATTTTTTCTTATTTAAGTTAAAATAAGTTGAACAAAACATAATAGCCTTATTAGAACTTATTATAACTTAATTATTAATCTTGTATGTGTACTTAGTTAGCACTTATTTTTCTAGAACTTACGCGAACTTAATTGAACTTATTTGTTTGAAATAAGTGGAAATAAGGTGAACAGAATAGGAGTTTGAGCACAATTCCGACAATAAACCGAAACTTTAATGTCATCGAGCAACCAATAGTAAAATTACTTGTTTCCAATTACAAAAAATTATAATTTGTTGCCATATTTTGTTTCTAAAAAGCAACCAATGGAAAATCTGATGTTACCTAGAAACAAATAGTAAAATGATTTGTTTCCAATGTAAACAAATCAAATATGGATTGTTATACTTTGTTGCAAAAACTAATCCAACAATTTTATTTTATTTTTCATATTTTTGGTAATACAAGATGTTCATATTGTTTAGCAACGAATCATAAGACAATTTGTTTACATAAGCAACAAATAAAAAACCGAATGCCATTTTTGCAACGGCTAGTATACTACTTGTTGCCAAAAGTAACACATCAAAAATTAGTTGTCTGAGTTAGTTGCTAAAACTGATTCAAGGATCTTTTACTTTATAGTTTATAAAATATATAACAAAATTGTTCCTATTTTAACAACAAATAATAAAATTACTTGTTTCTAATAGCAACAAATTATCAGATGTTGCCATTGTTAGTTTCTAAATAGCAACGAATCAAAAATATGATGCCATCTAGCAACAAATAGTAAAATGACTTGTTTCTAATGTCAACAGAGAAAGTATTTGTTGCAATAAATTAGCAACAAATTAAAAATTTGATGCCATCTAACAACGAATAGTAAGACATTTGGTCTCCAATAGAAACAAATCAAAACTTTGTTGCCATCATTTGATGATAAAAACGTTACATTTGTAACAGGCAACAAAATATATATTATTTGTTGCTACTTATCAACATTTCAAAAATCTGTTGCCAAATTACGTTTCTAAAATGTCTGTGGCCATGTGGGTAATTATGGTTGTAACTTGTAAGCACCTTGAGATCATATATTCGACAAAAGGAAAATCTATGAACATGGGTTGATGATCTATTGTTAGCTGACTAAGGCCCCGTGCTTTTGGACTGAGAGATCTTGAACTGAACTGAAGTGAACTAAACTAAACTGAACTGAAATAATAATAATAATATATAATAATAATAATAATAATAATAATAATAATGATAATAATAATAATAATAATAGTAATAATAATTAATAATAATTAATAATAATAGTAATTTAAAAAAAATAATAAATAATAATAATAATAATAATAACAATAATAATAATAATACTAAAAAATGATAATAATAATAATAAAGGATAATAATAATAATAATAATAATAATAATAATTAATAGTAATAATAAATGATAATAATTAATAATAATAATAATAAATGATAACAATAATTGATAATAATATAATAATAATAATTGATAATAATAATTGATAATAATATAATAATAATACTAAAAAATGATAATAATAATAAAGGATAGTAATAATAATTAATAGTAACAATAAATGATAATAATAATTAATAATAATAATAATAATAATAATAATAATAATAATAATAATAATAATAATAATAATAATAATAATAATAATTGAATTTAACTGAACTGAACTGAAAATAAGTCCAAAAGAACAGGGCCTAACTTATAATGTCCTTAGTATTTAATCTTACTAGAATTTTTTGCACGCTATGCGTGCGAGTCATATTAACCATTTTTTCTCAATTAGTTAATTATCAGTGTTACAAAATTTTCGATTTGAGAGACATTTATAATTATTTTTATTATTTTTAGTATGTTTTTCTTAAATCAATGTTTTGTTGATTTTTTTAGTTATTTATTCGTCATTATTTAAACATAGTATTGAGAGAAGGAAATATAAAGTAGAATAAAGCTTGTGCTCAAATAAAGTGGAAGAATTAGGTTCAATCGTTGAATATTAATAAAATGGAAGAGTTTGATTTATATAATAGAGATTGCCAATTAATAAACAACATTTACGTTTTAAAATATTATCACTATATTTATTAATATGAAATTCAAGTTTTTATTTTTTCTTCTGATTGTGTCATTCAAGTTATATTGTCAATTTAATTTTTGATCACAGTTTTTCACACATATGTAAAAAAAGGAAATCATTCTCCTTGATTTAGTATTTAATTCAAATTTCAAATTCAATTCCATTGTTAACTTGTTCATTCAATAAATATGGCAAGTAAGAAGAATAAAAGATTATTTAATATATATGATCATTTAAATTCATTAAGGGTAAATTAGAATTTTTATAGGGGGACACCATCTTCCTCCCCCCTTCACTTATATAATAAAGATATTTGACGTAAAAGAAAGGGTCTTGCTATTTATAGTCCGTATTTACTTAAAATCTCCCGTATATATATATATATATATATATATATATATATATATATATATATATATATATATATATATATATATAGACACACACACAATATGAAACCCTTTGACCTTTCTCCTTTAGTTTATTAATTTACCTGTTTCAAAAATTACAATGTGTCCAGCACTCCAGCTGGTTGATGTTAGTTGAGCCAAGTTGGCTGCCGCCTTTTTTTGTCCTTTTATCGTTCTAATTTTCGTAATTTAGAATGATTTTAGATTCATATGGAATATATATATATATATATATATATATATATATATATATATATATATATATATATATATATATATATATATATATATATATAAATTATTATGGATTATTAGATTTTCCATGGTTAATCTAATATATTCAATTTTTCAGCTAATAAGAGTATATAAGAAGTAGGAATTCAAGTGGTAAGATTTTGCACCTCAGGTTTGAGGGTTCGATCTTTATCACTTCAACATTAGTTGGGTTATTGATCTTTTTTTTTTTAGGAAAGTTGGGTTATTCTTATGGTCTCCATTGGTCAGAATTTTTTTTCGTTTTTAGTCTGAATAACTACAATTTCCTTATTGATGAAGTATAAAAATTGAACAACTATATTACTATTTTAGTGTCTTGATATTCATGCTCGGCCGACTCAATTTAGATTATGGTATTGAATTTTGTGTTAACTTCGTATCTTATTTTAGGTCCAAATCAATTTTTTCAGGTCAAATCATTTACGTAGAATTAGCTCTGGGGATTGGGAGATGTATACGGCTTACTATCACTCGCCAAGGTATAAAGTCGGTTATGTAGGTGCCAAAGAATGAATAGTGTAGAATCTATGGATAATGTTCAGGTTCTTATTCCATATAAAAAGTGTAGGAATCTACTTATCGTACTATAATATTTTCATCTTTGAGCACCAAAAAAACGTGCTCCATTATCTTATCAAATTGCTGTAAGCATGATTGCATATTACTACAATAATAATAGTTATGCATGATTGTTTTGCATCCCAATCAAGATAACCTACTAAAGTTTAATTCTGCCAAACACCCCCTCCCCTCCAATACAGTCTATACACATACTTCACTATATATATATCTTCGTACTCTGATGATGATAATAATAATATATAGATCGAGCTTTGCAGGATTGTTTTGCATCTAATCAAGATAAATGATATTCTACTACTTTTTTTCCCCAGGCCCTAACCCCCTTTTCCTAACCCCCTTTTAATACTCCCTCCGTTTCTTTTTACTTGCTACATTTCCCATTTATGGGTGTTTTTTTTTACTTGCTACATTTCCCATTTATGGGTGTTTCTGACACCAATAAGTCCAAATCCTCAGATCCAAACTCTGAATCATAGTCCTCATTAAAGCCATTTCCTTGTATCTCTTTGATAAGAGAGTCATCTCTTTGAGGCTGCTGGCCATCATTCTTTGTAGATGATGTACCCCATTGTTCCTCTTCTAGAGGTAATAATTTAGTGATACCAGCTTCTTATGTTTGCAATCAGAGACTCTTGCACATTTTGAGTGCTAACTTGAGCCCTTGCTGCAACAGCCTTTGCATTTAGCTCTTTCATTTTTGATGTCCTACTTTTAGGTAAGTTTTGAACATCTTGTAGTGGCCATGGCCTAACTGCTGGTTTGATTTTTAACCCCCATTGGTCCTCATGGGACTTAACCCTTCTTTTAAGAATTTTGGGCACAGGGGTTTGACTTGACTCTCATTCCTTTCCTTTTGAGGAAGGGTGTAAACTGGGGCCATCAGGTTTTCTTGGTCCTTGACTTCTAGACCTCTTCAGGAACGGACGCTGATAGGCAGACACATAGGCAGGATCATTTGGAATGATCTGAGTTCTGACCATTTCAAAAGTTAGTCTGTCTGCACACCGTGAGCACATTCGCTTCCTCAAAGCTTTCAATCCTTCTATAGCCCTAGTCTGCAATGGAAATGTCTGAGCAGCCTCTTTATAGGTCTTAGCTCTTTCCTCATGCATCTCCAGATTTGGAGTTAGGTTGGATTTAGCAAGCGCGTTAGCTTTGGCTAAGCTGACCTTATATGCTTCTAGCTCCATAGCCTGTAGTTCCATTTATGAAACAATCAGTCTTTTGAGACTTAATTGTCTAGTTAGGAATCCTTTAAATACTTGGCACGTGCATTTGTATGTGACCCATTCATGTGCCATCTGTACATATCTTCTAGCCCTTCCTCATTGGCTATTTTTGGCATAACCAAGATTCCTTCATCGAGCAATCTATTGAAGAGCTGGTTGCCAACTTCTGTAGCTTGAGATGCATGCAAGGTGACAGTAAACGCATCATTAGCCTCTACCATACCACAAAATAGTTCAAATGGTTCATCCATTCTAACTACATTCACATCTTCATCGTCAAAACACATGATATTTTTCTTATCAATTTCATCATGGATTTTGTTTCTAAACACAATGCATTCAGAAGTATCATGAGTTACTGCATCATGCCATTTACAGTATTTTTTACCCTTAACTTCTTCAGCAGTTCTTACTTTATGTCTCCCTACCAATTTTATCTTTTTGTTAGATAATAACCAGTCAAAGATAGAATTAGCTTTCTTAGCATCAAAAGTATATGTCCTCTTTTGTCCAGATTTCATATCCTTTGGCGCCATGAATTATTTCTTCTCTAAAGGAAAGCATTTATAAGGTACTCCTTCAATAATTTCTGCCACGTCTACTTCTTGTGTAGTTTCAAAGTGGAAGGGCTCATCATTCTGAGCTAGAGGTGATCATGGGCCGGGCCGAGCAAAAGAAAATTTACCCATTGACCGGGTCGGGCCCAAATCCGGGCCAAAAAATTGTGCCCAAAGTCCGTTATTTCGGGCCGGGCCGAGCGGGCTTTTCGGGCCAAAACGGGCCGGGCCAAAAAATTAGACTAAAACCTCTTTTTTGGCTTGTCCAAAGCCCGCCCAAAAACCGGGCCGGGCCGGGCTGGAGTTGATCAGCTCTATTCTGAGCAAAGAAACTTTGGTGTCTTGCTGCACTTTCAGCTTGTAGGTTCCTTTCATACCTTACAGCCAATTATGCTAATTCAACAAAATCGTCAAAGGCATGACCATCAAACCTTTTCCTAAACTGAATTAGCATTCCTTCTTGAGCCATTTGTACAAACTCTATTTCAGGAATGCTAACATGACACATGATCTTGGCCATTTTGAATCTAGATAGGTAGTCTTCTACAGACTCCCTTATCTTTTGTTGGATTCTGGCCAGATCGCTTTAAGTCACTCCTGGCTCAGTACCCTGCCAAGAATGGATCGAATTGGGTGGTAAATTAGTATACCACCAGAAAGCAATCTCAGTAAGAGACATGGAGAACATTCTAAGCTTTAAGAATTCGTTGTCTGCTGCCTCTCTACACTGACAATTGAACCTAACTAAGTGTTCTTCAGCATAAACCCTATCATTCCCTGAGAACAGGGTGAAGTCAGGTATCTTAAATATTCTAGGAAATGGATTTGCTCTATCAATCCACTCAGGGTAAGGTTTTTGACCTATTTGCCTCTGATTTCTCCTAGAGGTATCCCCTACTAATCTTTGGACTAGTGCATCAACCTGTGCTGCCAATGGATCCTAATGCCTTCCTGGGTGTCCCATATTCCCATACCCCATGTATCCTGCAGGATCATATGCAGGGTTAGGATTAGGATTGAAAGGTTGATTTTAATAGCCTCCTATAGGGATCTCCTGGTTGTGCATAAAAGTAGGATTGGCTGCCCCTTGTGCCATTTGTGGTAGGAATGTATGTCCATTTGTGGGCATCCCTTGATAATAAGCACCAGTTGCTTGGGCAAATGGAGCTTGAGGCTGACCATACCCTGGAATATTCCCACAATGAGGTGTACCAGCCATAGTTAGTTGGTTAGGAGGCATGTAAGCATAAGGTGTAGAAGGAATACCAGCCATAGTTGGTTGGTTAGGAGGCGTGTAAGCATAAGGTGTATTGTTGTTGTTTGCAACAAAAGTACCTTGCCTCTGTCCTCCTTGTGATGATCCAGGTTGGTGTGTGTTTTCACCAACTTGTCCACCACCCATGAAAAGCAAAGGTTGATGATGTCCTGACGCCTGGTGCCAGCCTGGCTCCACGCCCGCTGCCATTCCATCACTTTTCCTAAGATTTCCATGATTACCTTCTCCATGGCTCAAGGGTATTGCCCTTGTTTGATGCACATGGGAAGAAGTTTATGGATCTCTCGAGATAGGTGGATCTCTAGTTTCAGGATGGGAGAAATGTACCCTTGGAGGGTAACCTATTGGAGGAACGTCTGGCGCTGTGCCACAACTTCCCCTTGCTCTATCTAACGGGACCTCTTCTAAGACCTTAACGAGTTTCTCATTTAACTGATAATGTTTTTCGACTAGTGGTTCTAGGCGAGTAACTACTTCAGTAGCAAGAGATTTGGACATTGCCGTGAAAGTTGCACTCATAATATCATTGATATCTACAAGTATTCTATCAATTTGCCTAGAGTTAATTTCTCTATTCTCTTCACTTATCCTTTGGAGGATATCCGTGAAGACTCTGGTAGACTCGTGGGCTAGAGTTCTGTAATTAGAGTCAAATTGTTGTCTCTGACTCTCTCTGGCTTCCAATTGCAAATTCCTTACTATCTCCGTGAACTTTCCATACATTTGGTGTATAAGTCCACGACCAGTACTACCTGGAGACGAGTTATCCCTTTGTGGGGTATCTCCAACTGACTCTTCATGACCATGATGAATTTGCTCACCATTGTTACCATGTACCCTTGGTTCTGGAGGAATTGAAGAACTAGTTTCCATGTTGTGGAAACCTGATTCATCCTGAGCAACTTCCTTATTCTTCTTAAAACGTGTTTCCGGCATTTTAATAAAAACAACCGTTTTTTACAGTTAGTTTTCGAACGTACAAAGAAACTTCACAATTTAATTATGAATCTTCTTCTCCCACTGTGGTCGCCAAAAAACTTGTTGGTGCAAAATCAGTTCGTTGACCTTGCAAACAAGTCAATGCACATCCAATAGTTTGATACTGAATGCCTTGGGAGACTTAGTCCATGGGGGTTACCGGTTTTAATTAGATAAAACCTTGCTAACGTACTTTGTTGCAATTTAATTAAGGATTATTAAACTACAACGCCTAATAAATTCAGGCGAAATGCAATAAATAGAGCAAACAAATAGTTAATCTTTTAATTAATTAAAGAAGAATATTCCCATACATTCCACAAACTTCGAGAAAGATTTTACAACACATAAAGAGGATAAGCCAGGCTAGACAACTAAAGGGAAGACACGAAGGCTGTTACCTCCATGGTTCCTTGCTTCAATCGGAGAATTAGAGACCTTGTCGCCAGAACATGTTCTACGTCTAAGGAACTAAACTATAACCCCAGAAGGGGGTTGGCTAGGCTACGCTAAGAAAAGAAGTAATACGATTTGATGTGTGTTTGTCTGTTGTTTACTTAATGATCATTCCTCTATTTATAGAGAAACGTGGTATGTAACTTCCGTGCTTGCTTGGAGGGAAAACATTTGAATCGTATTTGGTTCAAATCTCAACCGTCTTCTGGCGCTGAATAACTGCAGCCTTGCACGTTCTTCCTTATGTGGATCCACCTTATGATTGTTCTTTAACCGCCTGTCCTTTTACTATTCTTGACTTTCATCTCCTGATGGTATTGATGGTATTCTTCTATTGACTTTGACTTATGTTGACTGCATCCAATGGGCTTTATATTCCTGTTGGGCCTTCATATTAAGATGCAATTAAACCTTTTGAGGTCTAATACAATGTACCATAATAAATGATACAGGATATCTAAAAATGGTGTAACATCATCAAATTTTCTTCTATGGGAAATTTTCTTAGCTTTATTAGTTTACATGATTGACTATTTGGAAAATCAGCTCCAATATTTCTCCATTTCGCTATACCAGTTGTGAAGATCTCAGTTGAAAAATGTTGAAAATGCCTTGAATTATTTATTTGGCGCTAGGATTAACCAACACGTCAGCGAGTCGGGGTCCAGGGTACTATATATCTGTTTAGGTTAATTAGTAGGGTAATATATAAACCCTATAATTAACTTCTGCCTCTGTATTCTGTAATCTGTACTCTCTCCTAAACCTAATAAAATCGTTTCTCCTAACCATTGAAATTTATAATGAACTTTTAGTTATGCTTTCTATTGGATTTTTTTTTCGTATCGTTTGACTTATTATCACTGACAAGCTTCCTTAATCCTGAAGTAAGTCCTTCAATTGGTTGGTGATATTTGTTTCCAAATCTACCTGAGGGAATCCCCTTGTTGTACTTGTTTGAAAAACTTAACTAGTATTTTGGCCCGGACGATGCCCTGTGTCAGTTACAATTATCAAATATATTATTATTCATAAACCTCATACTTGGTTTTATTAGATTTTCGTAATATTTAGTCTAGTGCGAAATTGAAAAATGTATGTTATGACATGATAAATTGTTTTAAAAAAACTTATAAGGAATTGTGGATAAAAATAAGAATTTCAATGGAATTAGGGTAAGAGAATTTTATTACTTAATAAAAGTGTTAGAGATCAAAAAGCTTGTCTATGTCGTTATAATTACATATAATTATAAGACTTTATTATGTTTTACTTTGATATATTAAACATTGAAATTGTAGTGGATTAGTGGTTAAACTTTCACATTTCATTTCAAAGGTCATGGCCTCTCCTTCTCCTGCTCGATTCAAAAACAAGCATCCAAAGCCGAGGCTTGAGTGGCTACCTCCTCCCATTGCCACTTTGAAGTGGAATGTTGATGCTTCTCTTTGCCCCATGGAATCAAAGTCATCTATTGGTGGTGTACTTAGGGACCACAATGGCAAATTCATTTGTATCTTCTCTAGCCCAATTCCTTGTGTTGAGATTAATCATGCGGAGGTCCTAGCCGTCCATAGAGCAATTAAAATTTTCATGGCTCATGATCATCTTAGACTCCACCATCTTATAGTTGAGTCGGACTCGACAAATGCGGTTAAATGGTGCTCAAGTGGAATGCATGGCCCTTGGAATCTTAACTTCATCATCAACTACATCCATAGTAGTTCGAGATTGGGACAAGGTATAGAAATTATACACAAGGGTAGGGAGTCAAACGTGGTCGCAGATACGCTTGCTAAACAAGGTCTTCGAAGGAGTGACGAGTTTATAGCATGGTTGTAGTTCCTTGTTTTATCCCCTTTGGTGCCTGAACTTGTCTGATTGAGCTTTTTGGATGATTGTCTAATATGTCTTGCTTGTAAGACTATAATACCTTATGATGGTATTTTGCTCCTTTTAATAAAATCCCAAATTATCAAAAAAAAAAAAAGATGACCAACTTATAGTATCCTTACTCATTGATCTTATATTCGACAAAAAAAAGGGTCATGCTATTTACCGTTTGTATTTACTTAAAATTACCCGTATTTTATACGTAATATGTATCTTTTAAACTTATTTACCTAAAAAATATATAATGGAACCGACCCATTATTGGGGTCCACAATCGAAATTTTGGTTCGCTTTCATGTGAACAGTGAAAAAAAATTACGATGAAAAAGTTGTGAAGACTAAGGGGGTGGAAGAAGAAGAGAAAGGAGGGAGAAGAAGATGTGCGGGGGGCAGCCGGGCAGGGGATGTGGGAAGGGGTGTTGCAGGGGCCTGGTGGAATGTGAACCCCATGTTACTGCCGCCGCCCGTTGTTGTTCGAAGATGATTGGAGGTATTCTCAGAGGTAGGCAGACGGTGGTGGGTCTTGGAATGAGCCTGGGCTTGAGGGTATTAAGGAGGAGGAAGGAGAAGGGAGGAGGAAGAAGAGCAAGGGAGGGGGAAGGAGAAGAAGGGAGGAGGAAGAAGAAGAATGGAGGAGGGAGTCCTACAGTGGTGGCGGTACTGGTGGTGGCAGTAAAGTTGCCGGTGGTGGTTATGGTAGGTTAGAAATAAGGAAGAAGAAATAGAGGAGGGAGAAAGAAGAAAAATAATATCATATAGATACGAGCGGTGTTTAATAAATACGGGAGGCAAATAACATGAAAATAAAAGAAAAATCTATGAACACGGGATTCATGATCTATTGTTACTCCCTCATTTCTTTTTAATTGAGACATTTTAAGCCTTATCCAGTTCAATTTATTTTAATTCCTTATAAGAAAAAATAAGTTAGGATAAGTTCAGATAAGATTTGATAAGGTATAATAAGTTTAGATATATTCAGTTTAGTAAAAATAAGATTTGACAAACTCACAAAATAAGTTTAGATGAGGTTTAATAAGGTCTAACAAGTTCATATAAGTTCAATCAAGAATAGATAAGTTCGGATAGGTAAAACTAAGTTAAAAAGAATAGGGTCTTTGTCATTTAGAAGTTTTTTTAAAATAAAAGGATTTTTCGACTTTAACCACCTTATAAAATTAAGTTTTTCAAAATAACCACCTTATATGTTCATTTTTTTAAAATAACCACCTTATATGACCTAAATCCTCTTAATACCTACCAATTGACAGATTCCGTCAAGGAAATCATCCTAAACAAGGGTTTAAGAACGATTCCATCACCTTCACCTTTATTCACTAGAATGTATATAAGGTTTAAATCCTTCTTTAAGACCGATTTCGTGGATAAAATATGTCAATTGGTATGTATTTAAAGAGATTTAGGTCATATAAGGTGCTTATTAAAAAAATAAACTTATAAGGTGGTTATTTTGAAAATTTGTGATTTTAAAAGGTGGTAAAAATAAAAAAATCCTAAATAAAACAAAAATTGGGGCATTTAACCCCATACTTTTATATGGTAGGTTGATCCACCATTTCTCTCTTATGTTTACTCCACTTTTCTCTGCCTTCTCCACTTTTCCTCTCCTTTTCTCCACCCTTTAGATATTTTACTTGGTACATGTGCATTTATAGCCTTACTCAATTTTAAAAGAACTCAATATAAATTTATGGACATAATTATCTAAGTGAGCTAAAGGGGCCATTCCTAAAAGACACTTAAGTCTCAATTGTAATTTAATTAATTTTTTTTTGGAATAAGGGGGTTGTTAACATAGATCACCATGCATAGCTCCACTCGATTTAATGGCATGATAGCCGAATAGACATAAGAATAAGGGCTAGTTAAATGGCTTTCTTATTGGACATGGCCTTTAGTAAATATAGCTTATATTAGACACGGTCAATATACAGCTAAACATGTTGTAAAAGATAAATAAGATGAAAAAAAACAAGGAGAATTAGTTTTTGTGCTAATTATATTGTTCTCCCTGCCCTCATCACTCTCTCCTAATTCTATTGACCAACTTGCTATTTATCCACTATATGCCAGGACCGTCCCAATCATTATAGAGTCCTGTGCAACTAATATAAAATGGGGCCCTTAATTTATAATACCATTTTCTCCTTTCGTTATGAACTGATGGTTGTCTTTTTCGTTCATAATTAATCATTTATTAATATTTTGAACATTTTACTAAGCTTGAAACGTTGTTTCATCATCGAATCAGATGGCGTAGAGAAGCTCCTTCTTCTACCCTTATTTTATTTATAAAATCAGTCTACCATTATATTAGTATCACTATCAAAGTATAATTTTTTTTGGTGTTAGAGGGCGACTAAGAGTAATGATGTAGATGAGTTTGATCCCAAGTTTTGGATACGACACCCACAAGACTTTACTATCAATGCTAAATGGCATCCAAATCAAAGTATAACTAGTTTTTAGTCCCGGGCTATGCTCCGGGTTATTAACATTTTCATGTTAAAAAATATCATATAATGTTGCATAGCTTAGTGGTTAGAACTTTAGTATATTAACTTGAGGTCACGTGGTCGAATCTTATACTGAACATGTTTCTAATTTTTTTAATGTGTAATGATGACATGAAATGAAACAACTAAGGGGTGAGTGCCACGTGGCGTGTAGACTTGCTTAAGAACGCTTTTTAATATATTAGTATAGATTAGTGCTTGTAAAAGATTGGAGTTCTCAAGATAATTATTAATGTTAATTGCTAATTACTAGGTAGTGTTAGATATTTAATGCAATAAAAGTAAAATTAAAAAGTAAAAAAAAAAAAAAAGTGTTTTATTGATTGTTTTCCAAATTAGCTCAACTGCATTTACTAGGGGAATGTGAAACACATTGTGACATAAATATAGTAGCATTGAATTGGGAAAAGGAAAAAAATATATTTTGGACAATACTAGATTCGAACACCTGCACTCTTTTACTTTAACAAAACTACTAAGTACTAATCAGCAAAACCACCAGACTACATTCAACTATTTCTATTTATCTCGCAGCAGATTGTATGAAGTATTTTTTTTTCAGTTTTGGAGGCCCCATTTTATTGGAGGCCCTGTTCTTGTGCACCTGTTGCACATGCTATCAGCCGGGCCTGCTATATGCATGCCCAAGCTTGTTTTGATCCATAGAAGGTAATCTCTTATCATTTCTCACTCTATTGACTTGCAGCGTTTTAACTCGACCTGCCAAATAAACAGGTCTAGACTCTAGACTCAACTAAACACGGTGAAGCCGTGAAGGGACTTCAAAGTTTGCAGTAGCCTATGACCAGTGGCGGATCCAGGAATTTATGAATAGTTGGTCACTACCGACTAGGTTGCACAGAGACAGATACGGGTACAGGTACGGGTTCGGATACACGTACCCATATAGGATAATCTCATATCAATGCATTATGCATATATACCAAATAATTTCACATTAGTGGGAATCTTATCCATCTCCAACTATTTCCACCAGCACATAAAACACATAAAACCAAAGGCTCATTCATGGCCTCTCCGAAAACTTCACATGATAGGTCCAATTCTAAAAATCCTAAAACAATCATTCATGGCATTACCTGAACACAATTAATCAAACCTTCAAAGCTAATCCAATGTTCATAACGTCATAGTTATCATTCACCAATTAGCCACTGTATTATAAAGGCTTGTAGCACAATTGCATTATATGATTGGATTGCTAGCGATGGCATGGAACACTACAAAAAAATCACTCTATAGCGACGGACATAATCCGTCTCTAAATCGTCAAAATCCGTCGCAATATGTACTTAGAGACGGATTTAGAGACGGATTATGTCCGTTACTAAAGTCCTCGTCGCTAAACGAACTTAGAGACGGAATCCCAAATATCCGTCTCTAATTTAGCGACGGAATAATATCCGTTTCTAATTCCGTAGCAAAAAATTAGAGACGGATTTCAAAATTCGTCTCTGAGTTTAGGGACCGATTTCAAAATCCGTCTCTGAGTTTAGGGACGGATTTCAAAAATCCGTCTCTAACTTTAGAGACGGATTTCAAAAATCCGTCTTTAACTTTAGAGACTGAATTCAAAAATCCGTCTCGAATTTTAGAGACGGATTTTTGAAATCCGTCTCTAAGTTTAGGAATGGTTTTTTAAAATCACCTATTGTTAGTTGTTCGGTTCAACCCGATCCCATTACCGGTTCACAATCTCACTCGGTTCGGAACCTCGCTCTGGTCAACCCGGTCTGGCTTTGTAGGCAAGGCTCTTGGAAGCAGTGGAAATGGGTAAGGGGAATCCCCATTCTCAAGAACCGCAGTTGGTAAGAATCGAACCTGTAACCTCTAAGTCACAAGGAGAAACTCATACCAACTACACCAAGTACTACTTGTTTACTTTTACGTGTGGAATTGATAATAATTGAAAGAAATATTAGAAACAGATCTTAAAAATCCGTCTCTAATTTAGAGACAAATTTGAATTTCCGTCTCTAATTTAGAGACGGATTTGAATTTCCGTCTCTAAAGTGCATTATAAAAAATATCTACTTGTCTAAATTAGAGACGGATTTTCAAATCCGTCTCTAATTTAGAGACGGAAATGAAAATCCATCTCTAATTTAGAGACGGATTTGAATTTCCGTCTCTAATTTAGAGACGAATTTGAATTTTCGTCTCTAATTTAGAGACGGATTTGAAAGTGCATTTTAAAACATATCTACTTGACTAACTTAGGGACGGAATTTGAAAATCCGTCCCTAAATTAGGGATGGAATTTGAAAATCCGTCCCTAAATTAGAGACGGATTTTGTAAATCCGTCCCTAAATTAGAGACGGAATTTGAAAATCCGTCTCTAATTTAGAGACGGAATTTTAAAGATCCGTCTCTAAATTAGAGACGGAATTCAAAAATCCGTCTCTAATTTAGAGACGGAATTTCAAAATCCGTCTCTAAATTAGATCTAAATTTTTGACAAAGTCTGGAAAAATTGGTAAAACACACCAGAAACGGATTTTATAATTCCGTCTCTAACTTAGGGACGGATTTTAAAATCCGTCTCTTAGGGACGAATTCTAACTAGGGACGGATTTTAAAATCCGTCTCCTTAGGGACGGATTTTAAAATCCGTCTCTAACTTAGAGACGGATTTTAAAATCCGTCCCTATATTTTTTTAGAAACGGATTATTAATTTTCCGTCTCTAAATTAGAAACGGATACAAATCCGTTTCTAAAACTCCGTCGCTATACGAGCGTTTTTTTGTAGTGGAATTATTTCCTGGAAAAAACAAGAGAATGCGTAGAAAGTATTGTCTGAGCACTCAAAAGTCAGAACCAAAGAGAACTCATTTTCATACCACAGGCATAAAGGACTATCTTAAGCTTTCACAAAAGACATCTTTGGGAAAAATCCTACTTGAAAACCAATTAAGCACAAATTCATTCAACATAAGCTGCATATAAGCCAACTGAATTAACTCTTGTAGAAGAGATATGAGTTGAGTAGCCTTCTTCACCTCCGCTAAAAACCTAACCAATCAGTAACAAGATCTCTCCCACTACAGAACAGAGCACTGCACAAGAAAAGGCAAAAACTGAGGCCTCTAACAGCACCAAATGCATAGATTCTTACCTTCACACTCTCGTCCCTCAAAGTTGATATCTGCACCTTCACACTCTCGTCCCTCAAAGTCGAACCCAGAAGCTTCACTTCCCTTCTCAAAATTGCGTGACTCCGAACTATCCATAGACAGTTCAAAATTCCTCACCAATGATATACGATATTCCGCATTCCACAGCGTATATCTATCATGATTAAATAGTTAAAATTGCATCCCCAATGGAAACCGACCAATTTGAAGTTCAATACTACAAAATCATAGACATAATCCACTAAGAAGTTGTCCTAAAACTGCACTCCCTCTATCAAAATCGAATAATACAGTAGTAGTAAGTTCTAGATTCATTTTAAACAAAACAATAACTAGAAACGAGAACAAAAAATGAAGAAGTGAGACAAACAACGACCAACACAAAAACTAGAAACGAGAACAAAAACGTAAACATTCAACAAAATTACTTCAAAAAACCAGTACACTTAGATCTCGCAAAATCGAACCACAAAATACCAATCAGTCCAAAACCTATCTGACCGGCGAATGGTGAACTTGAATAACGAACTCAAATCGCCTCATGCAATGATTGCAAGCACCAGAACTGAACTTGCACTAATTTACTAGTAAACAAACGCTCAATACATATGCTACAAATTGTTGGGTTCTCCTTAATTCGCTGACAATACTCAACTGCTTGAGACTTTAACACGGAATCAATAGTCCCAGATTCATCAAAACTAATCAAAATTCCTTTCTCTAAGTCATCCATATCTTGATTAATCAACAAATTCATCACAAAAACCCTAATACAAATTCACAATCACACACAAAACCCAATCTTAAACCCTCCCGTAAAACCCTCAATACTGAAATTTTCAGATTTTATCATCAAATTAAACTTTTACGGAATAAATTAACAATTAATATTCCAAATTGATAGTATTATAGCAATCTTTGAAGAAGTTAATTGGAGGAGAGAGAAAGAGAAAGGGATCCGCGAAACTCACCTCCAATAAATAAAATCCCTTATGGTACAAACTAACCGGCGAATGGTGACGATGAAGATCCGGAAATCACTACTCTCGCCGAACGACTACCGAAGATCCGAAGATCTAGCAAAGAGTGACCGGCGAGGGCGAGGTGGCGACTTAGGTTTTTTCGCCCGGGATTCGCGAAGGAGAAAGAGAGAGAAAGAGGAAGACTTGGGGTTATTTCGCGTGTGAGAGAAGAATGACGCTCCAAATGAATTTTTTTTTTTTCAGAAATATTAGTTGGTCACGTGACCAACTGTGACCATAAGTAAATCCACCACTAGGCTATGAGGCCTATGACTACTACTAGTCCAAATGGTTGAGGAGGTGGCCATGCCGGGTGGTGAACTGTGTTATCTTGAACAATGATATAATAGTTCAATTTAGTATCCAAACATGGAACAACTTACACTTCTCTATATACTTCTTGTATTAAAAGAATCACAAATTGTCATCAGCTCAACTCCAAATGATGAAATGAATTTTCAGTCTATATGACGCTTATGACACCTAATTAATCTTTTTATATATATATATATATATATAAAACAGAGCTTACTAGTTATGGCCATGATATGTGACACCACAAATCAGAATATCAGATCACCCCCTTATCAACAAAAGGTACTATTCTTTTATATGCAATCTTACCGCTCTCTATTCCTATCCCTTTAATATAAAAACAACAGAAAACTCCTGAAAATTGTGAATCATTAATGTCTCACTTCTTAATAAATAAGTAACGAATTAACAATAATGATGCAAACTAGTACTTACTACTTACTACGTGATATTAATAGCGAAACGAGAGAGGAGCATCATCGATCATGTCGTTCACCCAATCCTCAAGTTCCTGCTCCTCAACATTATTTGTCTGCACAAAGTTATTACTAGTCTCTAATTCTTGATTAATTACATTCATCTGACGATCTTGATTATTATGATTATTGTTGTACTCTTCAAGTTGTGGGAGATAGTCACCTAAGGTGAAATTAAGCTTGGCGCGCGGTCCCCGGAATCGGACTGCAGCTCGATCGTATTCTATGGCGGCATCCTCGGCGGTGTCGAACGTTCCGAGCCACACTCGGACCGCCCGGTGTGGGTCCCGTATCTCAGCTGCCCATTTCCCCCACGGCCTCTGTCGAACTCCCCTGTACCTGTTTCGATTGTACCTCCTCTGTCTTCCGTTGTTACTATCATTTGTATTTTCCATCGTTACTAATTGTGAATTTGTGATACTATATTTAATATAGCAAACTAGTAGGAATAATATTTTATCAAGTGTTCGTTTTTTTTTTTTTATTTGAGGTAAGAGAGAGGTGGACACTTGACAGTTAATGCTGAATATTAGAAACAGGTCGCTGGTCTTATATGTACAAACTACGAAGAGGATATCAGAGGAGAGAGAGGAGGGAGAAAAGTCAACCTTGTCAAATTATTAATTTATTATTGTTAACGTTGACTGCAGAAAGTAGGTAAAACCGTAAAAGTATGAAAATTGACAAATTTCAATGTCAACTAAACGAGTAGGTAATTCTATTGGTTCCCCAAAAAAAAAGCTAAATACCAAATTATTAGTTACCAAATACTACCTCCGTTTCAAAATAGATGAAACATTTTGACTTTTGCACTATTCACACTCTCTCCTTTGAGTATGTTTTGTGATTGGTATGTACAAAAAAATATAGTCATGTTTGATCTTGTTCGTCTTGATATATACTTTCACAATATCAACCTTTTATAATTTTTATATTTAAGAAATTAGAGATACTAATAGTTAAAGTTATGCGTTGATAAGCGTGTCCAGAGAAATGTGTCGAGTATTTTGAAACAGAGGAAGTAGTATAATACATTGTCTACTTCGTCCTTTCATTCTTTTTGGCAACCAAAGTTACACATGTGCTATATTAATCTTTTACTTATTCATATAATCACCTTTTTCAACCTAGGCTATAGTTACTCTTATATATTAATAGCCTCATGTGTGCATGATACGTGTGAGAGCAAATCAAAAGCTCAATTTTTTGTTTTTAGAAAACTAAAGTATAGGAAAACTGTCATGAAATTATTTAGTTCACAATATATTTATTATTCTTTTTTCTTTGAAAAAACCCAAAAGTTGGAGAAGTTGTACTTGCAATCCGGTAGCTCCCTATATATATTTTTTTTATTTTTCATTTTGGAAAAACCCAAAATTTGGAGAAGTCGTAATTGTTTTTACTTGTTTTTCATACACTCATCCATTCTTATATTAATTTACTATAATAAAATTACCCTTTATAACATAATAACTTTTTTCTTCCCATATAGTCATCCTTTACAAGTTATAATTGGTTATTTATATCAAAATTTTATAACATAAATCACATGTACAAACCATTTGGGACGGGTCTATATAATTTTTTTTTTTAAAATAAATACCAGGTTGTTTGTTCGGATAATTGGATGCCAGATAGGCGACAGTTATTTATCCGCGTGGAAACGTGGGTCACTATTGAGCTTAGGTCTTGGCTAGTTGGCTTACATCACTTACATCAACGTCGTTCTTTTTCTTATAAAAAGCTTATTTGGAATTTGACCAGGACTTCTGTTCATACTTGCACATGAAAGAAGTACTCAACTTCAATCATTTTGTCAATCCAAATTATCCAGTCAAGCCGCCATTTGTAGCAGGAGTTGACTCGTGCGATTTATAAAAAGATATTGTTTGGACCTTTTGGTTCATTAAAATGGGTTAACCGTCCAACTTTTTTAGAGAATAAAACAAAGTCAATAAAGATTTGTATTGTAATTTTTTTTGGAAAAATATTTATATTCTTAATTCAGAGTTACGATTAAGTTTTAATTTATAAAAGGGCATAAGGAAATTTTGTCTTATAATGATTTCTTAAGATATTTATTTTAAAAAAAAGGTTTCTAAATATTTTAGCCGAGAGTTAGTCAACAACTCTTATCCCCTACTATTACATAAAGTTAATGGAAAAATAAGGTATAGGGGATAACGAATCCCAACTCACAAGAAATGAAGGAAACTCTAGTCATTCACACTAAAATTTTGGGAATTTACCTAGTAGTGGAAAATTGAAAACCGCTAAAGGAACTATCCCAACTTTACAAAAGTCAGGGTGAAATGTTTGAATCCCAACTCTTACCGCTTGAGCTCCTACATGTTTCTTTTAAAGAGATTGACATTTAATGCCGGAATTAAGAATGTTTCATTGTAATGACAAAAATGTCCATAAAAGATGGGTTTTTCATTTTCTTTCAATTAGGTTGTAGAAGTAAGAAATAGGGCTGGCAATGGATCGGAGATGGGTCGGGTGGACCTCCATCTGCCCCCATCACTCGCGACCCAAATCTCCATCCACACCATCCATCACCCGCCAAGAATTTCACCCATATCCGCTCCAACCATCAACCGCGGGTGGGGCGGGTGGGAAATGGGTGATACTAGAAAAAAAACTGTTTTTTAAACTTAATAATTTTACAGAAATTAATATATGAAAAATTAATCATAGTCTCATAAATTAACAATCAAGCAACTAAATTTAAATAATATATATACAAAAAATATCATCCATATCCGACCCGACTCACCACCCAATCCAGCCGTCACCCGTTTCACCGGGGGTTTTCACCCATTTATTCGGGGCTGGTGGGTGGATAATTCACTCACCCATGAATAATTGTCCGCTCTAGTAAGAAATAGTTTCAACTTTTCATATTAGTGAACATCATTCTTCAAAGGATGAGAAATATTTTATTTTCAAAGGATAATATGCCACTTTGTCGGAATTTTTTCCATGAATAATGTCAAATGGAGTATTAATTCCTCCTATGCGCTGAACTTGAAATTAATTCCATGGATACCGTCCACGTAGGACAGCATGCCAAAATTTTGGTTTTTTAATAAAACCGCTACTCCAAGTAGCGGTTAATAGCAATAATGTTTCATCAAAGTTGACCACGTTCAAATAGCGGTTATATTGTGTCCCAAAGACAAGCTATAAGGCACGCATGTAAACCGCTACGCGCAGTAGCGACTTAACTTAAAGTTAACCGCTACTCTGAGTAGCGGTTTGCTTTGCCGAAAATTAAAAAAAAATATTTTTCTCGCGTGCTGTCCTACGTGGACGGTACCCATAGAATTAATTTGAACTTTGGCGCATATAAGGAATTAATACTCTTTTTAACATTATTCATGGAAAAAATTCCACTTTGTCGTCTCTTCCAACCTCTTCCCCATCCCGATTTCCATTTTCTCTCCAACTTTTCTTGTAAAGAAGTTGAAAAACCAAAACTAATCTACATTGTTTAGTACTTCTTTTACAAAAGGTGGCCAAAATAGTATAAAAGGAATAAAAAGAACATAAAAGTTGTTTTGGTTTAAAATGAATAGAACTAGATTTTGATATTTAAATGAACGTGATGAACATGTAATGTCCATAGCTAACTTACAAGATGAACGAACCTAGACTGTACCAATGTCTAGACTCTAGAGGCAACTATTGCCTAATGCCAATACAGTCATTTATGGTACTCGAAAGTTGAAGGTCCGACCAAAAATTAAAGGATTTCTTATGTAAGTAGGTTTGAGAGATGTTCTAGAGGATCGTGCACACTAGCCTTATTTTAGTGCACTACATAGCTTTGATGGATTGCAGGGAGCTGCAGCTTTACTTCTAAAGAATCAGCCTTACCTTCGTTAGAGACTGGATAATCAAGTGGCAGACCATTTAAAAAATGTTTGTCGGAACGGAGTTAACTCTCTTCATGTAATTAGGCATTTTCCCCCTCATCCCTAATTATTGTCAAGAACTTGTAATGTCGGATTGTAATAGGCTTTTTGCCATAACTTCTTAATATATGCTACCGTTGTTCACCAAAAAAAAAATACATAGCTTTTATGGTAATTACAACTATTTATATGTGATATTGTAAGAACATCATCTCATGACTCATTATCTATTGTAATACAACTCTTTTATCTCAGATATGTGTTATTCTTCTTAAACTATTCGGCAATGAAGAAGTATGAAAAAATATTCACATTTGGAGATTAAATATACTTCTATTACCAAGAAAAAGGCTTACTACTAAGGCCTGGAAAAGATCGTCTTACCACTTTATACGACAGTACCAATTCCTATTGCTTGCTCGTCTCAAAATATACCTAATGCTCTCTCTCCCCTTTCCTACCAGTCCTTTCATTTAAGCACAATGAGTGAAAAATGTTCTTAACCTGACCTGAATTGAGCCAACGGTTCGAAATAATACGCCTCATAGTTTCTGTCCCTCAAGCATACTAAACCCAGCAACTTTGCTCAGTTCTCTCTCTTCCATCATACTCCTCAGTCTGTTTGCATCCTGCCATCTTCCAGCACCAGCATAGATGTTATGAAGTTTCACATATGCTCCTGCATTGTTTGGGTCCCTATAGATAAGCAACTCGCCAACTCTTTCTCCGATTTCAACATTTCCATGGACCATACAAGCACCCAACAAAGACTCCAGCATACTGACTGAAGCTTCACTAGGCATTCTCTTAACAATATCGTATGCCTCGAGCACCAGACCTTTTCTACCAAGAAGATCAGCAACACAACCGCAGTGCTCAACTGTTGGTTGAAATCTATTGTTGAACATAGAATTGAAGATAATCATGCTTTGTTCAGCTAACCCGGCATGGCTACAGGCCGATAAGATGCTAAGATATGTAACGTTATCAGGCTTCATTCCTGAATCTTCCATCTCTGACAAAAGAGTAATTGCAGCATCACCATCCCCATGTAATCCATACCCATTTATCATTACACTCCAAGAAACAGAATCCTTTTCCAGTAAATTCTCAAACACTTTCCTAGCCATTGGAAGATCCCCACATTTTGCATATAAGTCGATAAAAGCATTGCAAACTGCTGTTTCTCGAAGGAAACCATTCTTTATCACAAATGCCAATACAGAATTAGTGACAGAGATGCTATTCAATTGAATGCAAGCTGAAACCGCGCTCAAAATCGTCATGTAGTCAACTTTCACCTCAGTTTGAACCAATTCAAAAAGAAAGAGAATGTCGTTTCTGTCTCTCTTGCCTCAAGCAGGATCGACATCATCACATTCCATACAGAAATGTCGAGTTGATCACCGGCCTCAAAGAGCAGGAAGCATGAAACAATATTGTTAAATCTTGAATACATAGAGATTAAAGATGTCACAAAAGGAGTTTGCTGTATAGCCCCTATTCTAATGGCATAAGAGTGAATTGATTTACCTTGCAGAAGTGTAGAGCACCCTGACAATACATTTAGCAAGGTTATGTAATTTGGATTCTGACCATTTCTTTTCATTTCCTTGAACAGATATATTACCTCTTTGTGTGAATTTTGAGTCCGATAACCAGTGATCAGCGAATTCCAAGAAACCAAACATCTGTCGGACATTGTATGGAAAACTAGTGCAGCAGCATCTAGGTCACTGCAGCTGGAGTACATGCTAATCAGTGCATTGGCTAATGTAACATCATAAGTGAACCCGAATTTGAGAGCAAACCCATGAAAAACCATCCCTTGTGCCAAATCACCAGTCTTTTGCAAACTAGGAAGGATGCTTATTAGGCTCACAACATCTGGTTGCACTCCTTCAAGCTGCATTCCATAAAAATAGGCAGCTGCCTTTTCTGTTTCTCCGTTATATACACAACCAGATATCATCGTGTTCCATGAAATAATATTTTTTGAGGCCATCAATTTAAAAAGCTTAAAAGAGGAGTGAAGTTGATGGCAATGAGTATAAAACGCTAATAGGGTATTTGACACATTAAGATTTAAAGAAAAACCCCTTCTTATGGCAATGGCATGAGCAGACTTACCCAGCAGCAATGCCTGTAGCTCAGAGCAGGCAGAAAGAATATTGACAACGGAAATCAAATCTGCCTCTAATCCTGCCACTTGCATCTCATGGACAGCATTCAAACTTGTTTGTGCAAGCCCATGATGCACGTATGCTGAAATGATTGAATTCCAAGTAAGGAGGTTCTTGTGAGGCATCCAAGTAAATACTTTTACAGCTGAGTGAACATCTCCTAGCTTCTCATACATAGATATTACTGCTGTTGCCACAGAAACCTGGTTGTTTATCCCATATTTAATGACATACCCATGAAGGATTTCACCATGGTAGAAAATATTTAGCTTTTCACAGCATGGGATCACAGAAACAAAGGTGGCCACATTTGGAAGTAAATCAGCAAAGAGCATTTCCTGGAACATTCCCAAGGCAACATCAGGCATTTGGTTTTGTGCATGAGCATAGATTATAGAGTTCCAAATAACCACATTATTGATAGCTGAAAGATCAAACAAGTATCTCGCAACACGAATATCTCCAGTACTAGCATACATTGAGATAAGAGCTGGAGTCAACATTTCATCTTCATGAAACCCACATTTCACAGCATAGCCATGCAAAGACATACCCAAATTTCGAAACGCTAAACGGGTACAAACGGGAACAATGCTGGCCAATGTTGTCACATAGAGCTTCACACCCTTTACCCACAACTCTTGAAATACCTTAAGAGCCTCATAATCAAGGCCATTAAAAGAATACCCTGAAATCAAAGCGTTCCAAGAAACCACATCCCATTCAGACATTCTGTCGAACACTAAACGTGCAATGTCCATACGCCCGATTTTCGCATAAAAATCAACAAAAGCAGTATACACAAAAACATTTCTATCATACCCAGTTCTAATAACAATACCATGAATCTCCCTACCTAATTCTACATCACATAGAGCTGAACAAGCTTTGATTATATAAGGAAATGTGTAATTACCATTAGAGGTACCTAAAAGCTTGCAAGTTTTATACACTGATATGACATCTTGGTATAAACCAAAGTTACACAGATGTTTGATGATCAAATTCTGCAAAAGTAAGCTGCGATTATTTGATGCGTAGAAAGCAGACAACCCAAATTCAGGGTTGCCCAGATGGAAGCATTGTTCAATAAACTCAGAAATAATGAGTTTATAATCAGTTAATCCATTGACGATAATAAGTGATTTGAGGGGCTTTAATTCCTCAACTCTTTTGCAGAGTTTGATTGTGGATCGAACATGGGATTGGGCAGAAGAAAAAGTTGCAATTTTTCTGCAATGGAGGGGAAATAAGTTGGAAGAAAAACGAGTGTGGAGTAGACATTTTTGAAGATACAAAACCATGCCAGCATTATGATCATGTTCGAGTTCGAGCTACTGTCAAATTTGGCATTTTGAAAGTTTTTTTAAAAATAATTGTGATGCCGTGAAATTGGGACATAACTATTTTTTTTTTTTTAAAGAGAAATTTCATTAATTGAAGGTCAAATGACATCTACAATAGGTATTAAAGAAAAACAAGATACAATTAAACAAGACTAAATCAAATTCGTCTTCGAAGAAACTACAATGAACCAGATCGAGCAATACAACGCAACCCCTCAGTATTTCTTGAATCAAGAAATTTATTGATGAGGAAGTCTATCATTCTGATATAGTTTGGGAAGAACATTCTTGATCGAGTCAGGTTGACCGCATCCGAGATTTCAATACCTTCATGTTGAGTCTCGAACTTCGACCAATGAGAATAATTTCTCATACCTAAAAACAAAAGAACCATACTCACAACTCCCATATGGGAGAAGGAGATTTCCAAAACAGAAACTAAAAACCCCATAACAGGGTTTGAGAAAATCTCATAAAGAGAGACTAATTTATTAAACAAAACAAGAAAATGAACTAAAAACTGAAAATAAAAGGGGAAAAGGGGCTTACCATGGATGAAATCATCCATGACAGCCCCTAATTGATGAGGAAGGGGTAGAGGAGGCTAGGGTTTGAGAGAGACAAAAAGAGAGAGAAATTTTAATTGTTTTTAAAAGAAACATAAAATTGTTTCCTTTGTTTTTTGACGGGACATAACTACTTTTTTTTTTTTTTTTTTTAGTACATCTCTCCATTGTAGGTTACTCACTCTTAATATATTATTAAAAAAATAATTGTTGTTAATGTTTAGTTGTATTGCACCTTATATTAAATTCTACTAGTAGTGGGTAATTTACTTAATGGGTCAACTAAATTTTATCATTCTTATAAAAAAGTTTTATCCTTACTTAAATATTCCTTGAAAAATAAAAAACACTAAGAATAAATTACAAAAGGTCCTTGAAGTTCTCTTACGCTCAAAAGTTTACCATTATCCAGCAAGAATTTTGAATTTTTTCCTTCAATAATGCTAAAATGGGTATTAATTCCTAAAATGTGCCCAAGTTCAAATTAATTCCATGGATACCGTCCACGTAGGACGGCACGCCAGAATTTTGTTTTTTAACAAAACCGCTACTTCAAGTAGCGGTTAATACCAATAATGTAAAGTTGACCGCTACTTCAAATAGCGGTTATATGATGTCCCCAAGACAAGTTATAAGGTGCGCATATATAAACCGCTACTGAAGTAGCGGTTATTATGAAACAAAAAAAAAAGGGGAAAGCCACGCAGCCTAGGGCCGCGCTCCCGCGCAGATGCCCGCGTGGCACGCAGTTACTTCGCGCGGAGCGCAGCCTTAATGCAGTGCCACGCACCATGCTGCGTGGCTTTCCCCTTCATTTTTTTTTTGTTTCATTGTTTCATAATAAACCGCTACTTCAAGTAGCGGTTTTGCCTAGTAAACCGCTATCCCGAGTAGCGTTTTACCTCATATACCGTTTTCAAATAACTTCAGTTAACCGCTACTTGAAGTAGCGGTTTTTTGAAAAAAAACAAAATCGGCGTGCCGTCCTACGTGACGGCGTATCCATGCAATTAATTTGAACTTGGACACATTTCAGGAATTAATACCCATTTTAGCATTATTGAAGGAAAAAATTCCAAGAATTTTTGCCAATAAATAAGTTTAGTCAGTCAAATTAATCTCTCGTAAAACCCTATAAAATAAGTGAATTTTTTTTACTTATTTTAAAGAACAATTTAGATTTGGCGATAAGTTGGTAATATGTTTATGAACATGATTGGCATGTGTCACTAATTGACAATAACTTGACGACATGTCATACAATAAGCATGATTTAGCTTGTGTCGCCACTTGACAATCTTGGCGACATATCATATAATTTGCATGATTGGTTTGTCAGAACAACCAGGGGCGGATCCAGGATCTCGAGTGAGGGGTAGCGTAATTTTACGGTTCTGCTTCTGCCGAATACCCAAAAAAAAACCACAACTATTAAATTCAAAATGTCACAGAAGTACTTTAATAGTATAAATGACAGTTTTTCACCATGAGTTCTCAAATTTTGGAATAGATCTACAAATGCATCAACTTTTACATCAGAAAACAAAATTTTCCCAAGATAAGTAACTAATAATTCACAAAAAATGTAGTTCACTAACAAGTAACAAATGATAATTCATACAAATTATACCTCACTAAAAAATCACGAATGACAATTCACGCAAATTATAACTCACTAACGACTCACTTAAGGAGTAATTAACAATTCACACAGTTATAATACACTAATAATTAGTTAACTAACAATATACATTATCATAATACACTAACAATTCAATCACTATAAATTCACTAGCAATTCGCCTAATTAAAATTCACTAACAATTCGCACAATTAAAATTCACTAACAATTGCGCAATTAAAATTCACCAACAAGGCAACAACTCACTAACAATTCACCAGCTATAAATTCATTAAGTCATATATTGATATATCTTTAGGTTCTATGCATCAGTTACCAATTTACCCAAATTAAAGGTTACCATTTACAAACTATAATATTGAGAAAAAAAACTAACGAAAAGGAAAGAATCACCCTTCTTCTACTTGCTCTCCTGTCTTCACTAGTATTTTCGTCTCTACTCGGTCTTCTAGATCCAATTTTAATAGTTTACATACTTTACATCAATCAAACGTATCATTTGACCCAATTAGTCCTGTCAATTGCAAGTCATTTACTTGCCTTCTGATGAGTTGCATCAAAATCCTCTTTGTCCTCTCATCGAAGAGAAGATGGAGATTGAGAAGATAAGATGAATTAGGGATCCCTTCTTTGAAGACGACACGCCGGCACAAAATTAGAAACTCAATTATGGTGATTAGAGAACAACGAAAAGGAGGGTGATAGAGAGAGAGAGAGGAGGCAAAGGGGAGAGAGAGGCGGAAAGAATTAGGGTTTGGCTGAACTCACTCACTGCACGCTTTCCGCCTTTCCCTCTCAGTGTTTTTCTTTTACAAAAAAATCAATTTTTTTTTAAAAAAAAACAGGGGTAGCACGTGCTACCCCTTGTTACCATGTGGCTCCGCCACTGAGAACAACAGTTGACAATATTTTGCCACACGTCATACAATAACTATGATTTGGCATGTATCTAATTGAAAAAAGATAATTGCCTTTGAAAATAATAGGTTAAAGAGGACTTAACAAGCCTTGAAAACATGTATTTGCCTTTGGTTTTGTATGGTACTCAACCTTCAAGAGAAATATGTTATATGTGATGATTATTAGGATAAACAAATATCACATACTTGTAACAAAATTGTGAGGGGAAAAAACACCTAATTAATGCGGATGGTCTCTCCCTTGCATAGCCAATGTTGTAATTATGATGTTATCTATTTCTACTCTACAATCACAGTCTTACAATTTCCATCAACAATCTGTGGCACCATATGCTAATATAATTGCTATCAATTATGTTAACATTCACGTTATATGGAAAAAATCTTAAAGCTAGCTATAACTTATAATCTCGTCTTGTAATTTCACTCTTTATCATATCATTCAAATCAATTCTTGGTACCACAGGCCACAGCCAACAGGGGCATGATTCAATCCATTTTTAGTATGTTGGGTAGACTTCAGCTTTTAGAAAGATGTCCAAGGACCCAAATTAAGTAACAGGATTCTGATAGGCCATCATCATTCATCAACATAAAGTTCCCATGGCCCAATCCGTCATGCCTAGTTTTGAAATGGGCTCGGTCTAACAGCCCCATCTAAAAGCTAAATTTTTTATGTTTGTTTATTCTCCTAACCTTGTGGGATGTGTCATGTCTGGGAAAAAAAATTGTGGGGTGTAACGTGTTTGGCAACTGTAGATGTGGTAGTATGATACAATCAGTAAATTCAGATTGCAGAGATTGTAAGCTAGACCTCAGGAGAGATGGTAGCTTAGCTAGATTATGCCAGAAAATCAACCGGTTTTAGAAGGGTAATTTTGAGGACAACAATCTAATTGCTTACTTGAATATCTAAAAATAGATGAACAAGTTTTTAGAGAGAGAAGGGGAGAACTTTTGTATTACTCAAAATCATAATCTCACTATTACACCTACTGGCCTATTTATAGCCTTCAAGGAAAGGAAATAACAGAAAGTGAAATAACAGAATATACTACTGGACAATTTAAGCTAAATGACAAAATAGTTGATCACAAATAATCCACATTCATTCTCTCTGTACAACGGCTCTAACAATTCTGTTGTATCAGTCTCCACCTCAACATTCTTCCAGCTTAGAATATTCTGCTTCTAGATCTTTGCCAACTTTTCATTCTCCTCTTATGGCACTGTTGACTTTCCTCTTCAGGTATGATTTCCTTATTAGGTGTAGATATTGCATCAATACTCCCCTCTTGAGATGATCCTTGACCCCAAGGATCAAATGTTGGAAATCTTTGTTTCATAAGTATGGCATCTTCCCAAGTAGCTTCTTCTCTAGGTAAGTTAGACCACTGAACTAACCACTGAACACAGGCTTTGTTATGTTTCTTGATGCACCTTTTGTCCAGAACAACCAAAGGTAGCTTGGTGGGGGGTTTTGCAGCTTCATAAGCATGAGGGATCAGATCAAGCAGGGTAGAGGGAAGAGTCCCCATGGTGTTTCTTTAGGAGAGAGACATGGAAAGTGGGATGGATTTTGGATGTGGGAGGGAGTTGTAAAGTGTAGGTTACAGGTCCTACTTTCTTAATGATCAAGTAGGGACCAAAATACTTAGCTGTAAGTTTCTGGGATGGCCTATGAGCCACTGAAATTGTCTGTTGGACTGGAGTTTTAAATAAACCCAGTCACCCTCTTGGAAAGTTCTTTCAGACCTGCCTCTATCAGCCAGCTGCTTCATTCTGTTATGTGCCTTGTGTAGTTGCTCCTTGAGAGCTTGGATAATTTGCTCTCTCTACAGCAGACTTCTATCAACAGTCTCCACTACCCCTTGTCTAGTAAGTTAGGGTCTGTGCACTGGAGGTGGTTGGCCATACATGATTTCGTAGGGTGTCTTCTTGATAGCAGTGTGATAACTGGTATTATACCAATATTCTATGAATGGAAGCCATTTGGCCCAAGTGTGGGGAGACTCATGGCACATACACCTTAAATATGATTCTAAGCATCTGTTCAGCACTTCAGATTGCCCACCTGTCTGAGGATGGTAGGCAGAAGATAGCTTGTGTTGCATCCCTTGGAGTTCCATGAACTCAGACCAGAAGTTACTAATGAACACCTTATCCCTGTCAGACACAATACTCTGGGGAAACCCATGGAGTTTGTATATGTTGTCCAAAAAATGTTGTGCTACCTTCAAGGCTGTGAAGGGGTGTGTAGAGCACAAAAATGAGCATATTTGCTCAACCTGTCAATGACCACCATTATCACCTCCTTACCTTGTAACTTAGGTAAACCTTCAATAAAGTCCATAGTGATCTCTTCCCATATTATAGTAGGGATGGGAAAGGGCTGTAATAACCCTGGGTATGCACTATTATCAGCTTTGCATTTTTGGCAAGTAACTGCTTGATATAAGTAGCTACAGAGTGCTTCATTCTTGATCAAAAGAAGAGTGTTTTGATCTTTTGGAGTGTGGCTTCAATGCCAGAGTGACCACCTTGGGGTGAGTTATGCATTCACTTGAGAATCATTTGTTGAGCAGGCAAGTTTGGACCTACTATAATTTTTCCCTTTCCTTTCAGTAGGTTATGTTGCCAAGTGTAGTGAGGGTGGAGTGTAGGATCAAGCTTGAGTTCTTCAATGAGTTGGTGCAGGTTAGGTTCTGTCTCCCAAAACTTATTTAAGACTTCCAGTAAGGAAGAGTCAATATTAGATACAGCTATAGTGAGTAGCTGATATCCATAGTCTCTTGAAAGAGCATATGCTGCTTTGTTCTCAGCCCCCACCTTGTACTCCACAGAATAGTCAAAACCAGCTAATATAGATAGCCATTTTTGTTGGAAAGGGGTGGCTAACTTGTGATCTAGTAGGTATTTGAGGCTCTGTTGATCAGTCCTGATAATAAAAGGCTGCATCATTAGGTAATGTTGCCACTTCTGGACTGCAAACACAATGGCCAACAACTCTCTTTCATAAGCAGATAACAAAAGGTGAGAATTTGAGAATGCCTTTGCTGATGTATGTTATGGGATGGCCTTCTTGCATCAGCACTACTTCCATACCCTTGCCTGAAGCATCAGTTTCTATCAGGAAAGGGTTATGGAAATCAGGTAAAGCTAGGACAGAAGGGCTGGTCATGATTCTTTTGAGTGGATGAAAAGCCTCTGCAGTTGTGGTGTCCCATTAGAAAGCATCTTTTTTGAGGAGGTTAGTGAGAGGCTTGCATATCTTCCCATAATCTTTAATGAACCTCCCGTAGTAACCGGTGAGGCTAAGGAACCCCTTAGTTGTGTGAGGTTCTTAGGATAGGGCCAATCTAGCACGACTTGTATCTTATCTCGGTTCAGTATGCACCCCTTCCCTGTGTAATGACATGGCCTAAGTAGTGAATAGAAATAGCTCCAAAATAGCATTTTTTTAGGTTTGCACCGAGGGAGTGAACTCGTCATGAGTTCTAGAACTGTTTGGAGATGGCCGAGATGCTCTTCCCATGATGGGTTGTATATCAAGATGTTATCAAAGAAGACAAGAACAAATTTCCTTAGGTAAGGCTTGAAAATGTGGTTCATGAGGGATTGGAAAGTGGAGGGAGCATTGGTAAGACCAAATGGCATCACCAAATATTCAAAGTGGCCAAAATGTGTTTTGAAGGCAGTTTTGGGTATGTAAGGCGAGTGTACTCTTATCCGGTGATAGCCGATTTGAGATCAATTTTTGAAAAATATCTAGTGCTTTGGAGTTCATCTAAAAGCTCTTCTATCACGAGATTAGGGAATCTATCCTTGATAGTAGCCTTGTTGAGACTTCTATAGTCCACACACATTCTCCACCCCCCAATCTTTTTTTCACTAGCACAATAGGGCTGCAAAGGAGCCGTTCTTTGTGTCTTATAACTCCCCGATCTAATAATTCTTGAACCATATCCTCAATAACATCCTTCGCACTACGGTGTGTCCGTAAGGTCCGACATTAATGGCCTCGTTACCTTTCTTCAAGGGTATCTTATGATCAAACCCCTCTCGAGTGGTGGTAACCCCTTTGGTACTTCAAAGACATTATCAAAGGTCCGTAACGAGGCTTTGGAGTGATAGGGAAGCTCGGTCACAATATCTCGCCTCCATTCCATCTAGGCGAGGTGAGCTTCCTACCTCAACGGGCACTAATTGCATAATTGACAATCCCCCGTAGTTGTGCATTACTTTGCTCAACTTAGTGCACCGGATTCCCTTCGGCTTTTGTTGGTATCCCCTCCGAGTTTAATCTTTCTCCCCAAGTGGGTAAATTCCATGGTCAAATTTAGGAAATTCCACAAAATAGGTCATAAGAGAGAGAACCATTAGACCCCTAACACCAAATCACTACCACTCAATGGAGGAGGAATACATCGGTAGTAAATTCCATGCCTTGCATTTTCCGACTAAACTCCTTAATCACATAATTACATTGCAGTTTGCCATCCATCTTCAACCTTGATCTATAAGGGTGGTATTGCTTCCACCTTACAGTCTAACTTCAAAGCCACATCGGTGTCTATGAAATTGTGGGTGCTTCCACTTGTTCGAAGTAAATACGGGGACTTTTTTGCCATGGTACCGAGTAACTCTCATAGTTTGGAAGGTGGTGGCTCCATCTAAGGCTTGTAATGAGATTTGGGCACACCGAGTCCCAAGTTCTTCTTCTCCCTCCCCTTCATCATTGTCACTTTGTCTTCTACTTCCGGATGGTATAGCGGAGGTTTCTTACCTTTACATTTGTGACCTGGTTCATAATTTTCATCACACCAAAAACACAAGTTTTTGGCTCTCTTTTCACCGAATTCGGCTAGGGTCGGGGTTTTCTATTTGGGTTTGGGTTTGGGTTTGGAGTGTTTTGGTAAGGTTTGGAGAAGGTAGGCTTGTTATATGTTGTGGTGGTTGTGTTTTTGTGTTTGGATGGGTTGGGTAACGGGGGTGTTTTCTTCATCTTTTTAGACTTCTAAGCCGCCTCTGCCCGGTTTGGCTAGGCAAAGTGCTCGCTAAATTGATTTTGGTGCAAACATCCTAACAAAGCAAGTTGGATTTCTTCTTCCAACCCCCCTAAATAACTGACTCGGTGGTGCTCCTTAGTCAAATCCAGCCTGCTCACCGGGGGCATCAAAAGTATCATGATACTCTTGGACCAGTTCGTGTTTGCCCCGAGCTTTCAACTCGGCCATTGGATCATCAATATAATTTCCCAAACCTCACATTGATATCTTCGGTGTATTTAGTGCCGCTAGGGGGAATGTTGTGCAACCTCTTCATGTAAATCGGTGCCATAATAGAGCCTTGCCTTCTAGGTGAATGGTACGCTAGTTTGACTCGATCTATCTATTTCACCCACCTTATCTAATTCAAAAAACTGATTGCATTTATATAACCAGGATTTCAAATCAGTTCCATCAAACCTAAGGAACTCCACCTTAGTTAACCTAGCATAATAATGGTTGTGTGGGTGTTCTAAGGTTCAATTAGGATCATTCATTAAGCGATTTACTTGTAATGATAAACCCATAATGAGATCATTCACATCAGCAATAGCTTGAGCATTTTTAGATATATTAGAACTATTGCTATCACAAGCCTCAGTTACCTGTCTTCCCTGTTGCTTCAAGAGATTTATGAGATTTAACTCCAGTTTCTGCAGCTCAGTGTGTGTTCCTTCACCATCGGTATTCGGGTTTGCACCATCTTGAATCCAAGAACCGTGCGGCTCGATACCAATGACGCAATCTGTAAATTCGGATTGCGGGATATTGTAAGCTAGACCTTAGGAGAGATGGTAGCTTAGCTAGATTATGCCAAAAAATCAACCGGTTTTAGAAGGATAATTTTGAGAACAACAATCTAATTGCTTACTTGAATATCTAAAAATAGATGAACAAGTTTTTTAGAGAGAAGGGGAGAACTTTTGTATTACTCAAAATCATAATCTCACTATTACACCCTCTTGGCCTATTTATAGCCTTCAAGTAAAGGAAATAACAAAAAGTGAAATAACGAGAATATACTACGGGATAATTTAAGCTAAATGACAAAATAGGCGATCACGAGAGAATCCACATTCATTCCCTCCGTACAACGGCTCTAACAATTTTGTTGTATCGGTCTCCACCTCAACATTCTTCTAGCTCGGAATATTACGCTTCTAGATCTTTGCTGACTTTTCATTCTCCTCTTGTGGCACCGTTGACTTTAAGTGTTGACTTTCCTCTTCAGGTATGATTTTCTTATTAGGTGTAGATATTGCATCATAGTAGCTGCGCACTTTGTAAGCATAAAAACTTAGTTGCCCCTCTATTTTTGTTTCCCTTCTCCCTCTAAGAAAAACCCTAGTCTTTGTTTAGCTAGTTTGGGTTGTAACCATCATATTTGATGGTGAGTTTTTTTTACCCAATTATTAGTTTATTTGTCTCCGCTAGTGGATTTTGGAGTTTGCTTGGTTAGTCTTCCCTTATATGAGTTTCAAATTCGTTTTATATGGTTTGTTGAAAGATACAATTTTGATATTTGTTGAATAAATTTGTAATCAGTATTGGATTTTCGTACGCTATCTACCTACTCCAATAATGAGATTTTTTCTTCAAATTATGTCGGAATGATAAACACTCTCACACTGCATGATTTAGCGAACAAACGGGCGTTATGTTATATTGTCAGATCTGGTTCATTATTGTTATAGTTATATCGTAGAGGAGCTTTATTTGATCAATTTAGGTTGTGTTTCATTTTTTGTTATCGATTGTATATGCCGTGTGACTTTCAATTAATGAAATTTACTTCCTCTGTTCCATAATAATTGCAACATACCCTATTGGCACATTTTTTTAAGAAACCCATGTGAAGAGGAGAGAGATAGAGATAGATGAAAAGTGGGGGGTCATGTGATAGGAGAGAGATAAAGAAGAAATTACCAAATAAAGAACGTTACAATTAATATGAAACTTCTAAATAAGCAATACGTTGCAATTAGAAAAAAACGAAAGAAGTATCTTCTTCTTTCAAAAAAATTATGGTAGTAGTTTTTAGCTCTGAGATTAGTTGTTAGTTGTGCTGGTAACTGTTAGTGGTTGGTGTGGAGCAGTTAGCTATTAGCTGTCAAAGTAACTAGTCAAAACTCAAACAAAACTTTAATATAAAAATTAATACACCACTAAACAATAGCACAAAAGCTACAAATTGTTTTTAAAAACACCACTTTACCACTAAAAGCTACTTATACCTAGGGATGTCAGTGGGTAATGGACCCTATCCGGATCCGTGGATCCAGATCCGTTTTTAGCGGATTTGGATCCTCAAATTTTGGACCCTAGGGATCCGGGTAGGATATGGATTTTAGTTTTAAAAAAGGGATTTGGACCGAGTACTAAATTATTACCCGGATCCGGATCCGTTTACCCGTTTAGTTTAAAGTTATTTTAAAATATATAATTAAAAAGGTAAAACTTAATGTTATTTATGCTTGGATTTGTTATATTAAGTTTGAATGCTTGTTTACTTCAACATCGACAAATGAAGATTCTAAATGTGTTGTTTTGTTCTTCAAAATCTTAATTATTGTGAAAATTAGGGCCGTTTGAAGAAAATTGGTTAGGATCCATTGGACATGGATTCTCAATTTTATTACCCGGTGGATCCGGGTCGGATCTGGATCCATGCTTGAAAAACGAATCTGGATCTGGATTCTAGAGGATCCGATCCAGATCCTACCCATTGACATCCCTTCTTATACCACTACCTAACCAAACATTCCTATTTTTCTTAATCAGTGTTTTGACTCAATCAAAAAACTAGAAGCTACTTCAAAAACTTGCGTCGAACAGACCTTGTTTATTTCATCTAGCTTTTTAATGGAACTGAAATTGCTTCATCAATTGGAATTGACTTTTAGTATACAAGAATTATTATTTTTGTTTAGACTTGCTTTTTTAGTGAAATTAATTGTATTTGTCTATATACTTTACTGATTTCTACTTATTAATATTGATTTTGGCTAGTTGACACTTATTGCTGATTTTTCTTTTTACTAACTTATACTAAATTCATACTTATAAGCTGAAATGAACATAGGCTAAGTGTTCACAGATGAAGATCCTCATAAATCAGACTTGCTTGATAGTTGGCCTAGGCCTAATCCTTCGTATTGTGCTATGTGAATTTCTAATGTTAAGACTTGTGACATGTAGCCATAGAGATAGAGTACTAAGTGTTAACTTAGTTTTCGTACATTGTGACTTTATCTCTATTATATAAGTGAAGGGGGGAGGAAGATGGTGTCCCTTTACAAAAAGTCTGATATACCCTTAATGAATTTAAATTGCCATATATATTAAATAATCTTTTTTTCTTCCTACTTGCCATATATATTGAACAAGTTAATAATGGAAATGAATTTGAAATTCCAATTAAATATTAAATTAAGGAGAATGTTTTTCTCTTCTTGCATATGTGTGAAAAACTCTGATCAAAAATTAAATTTACAATATAACTTAATTGACACAATCAGAAGAAAAAAATAAAAACTTGAATTTCATATTAATAATTATACTGATAATATTCTAAAACCTAAATATTGATTATTATTCGGTAAACTCTATTATATAAATCAAACTCTTCCACTTTATTAATATTCAACGATTGAACCTGATACACAAATTCTTCCACTTTATTTGAGCACAAGCTTTCTGCTTTATATTTTCTTCTCTCAATACTATATTTGAATAATGATGAACAAATAACTAAAAAAACCAAGAAAACATTGATTTAAGAAAAATATAAAAAAAAAATAAAAAATATTACAAATGTCTGTTTGAATCAAAAATTTTGTAACATTGATGAATAACTAATTGAGAAAAAAACGCTAATATGACAAGCACGCATAGCGTGCAAAAAATGCTAGTTTGTCCATAACGCATTAACGCGTGAACGTTTAAAACATAAGCAAACCATTTTATCTTTCTTTTAGCGATAAATATTAAGTTAAATTGATCAAAGTTTTTTTTGACGGGAAATAGATCAAAGTTACTTAAGAAACATTAAGGACATTTTACATCTCTTAGCTAGTGAGGAATTCTGGTCTATCTTTTTTTTAAAGAGAAATTTCATTAATTGAAGGTCAAACGGCATCTACAATAGGTATTAAAGAAAAACAAGATGCAATCAAATTCGTCTTCGGAGAAACTACAATGAACCAGATCGAGCAATACAGCGTAACCCCCTTGTATCTGCTGAATCAAGCAGCTATGGACGAGGAAGTCTATCATTCTGACATAGTTTGCGGAAGAGCATTCTTGATCGAGCCTTGTTGACCGCATCCGAGTTTCCATTACCTTCATGTTGATAGTCTTGAATTTCAACCAATGAGAACAATTTTCCCTACCTAAAGACAAACATACCAAACTCACAACTCCCATAAGGGAGAAGGAGATCTACACAATAGAGACTAAAATCCCCATAGCGGGACTCGAGAAACTCTCATAATTAAAGAGAGACTAATTTATTCAATAATAAAACAAGAAAATAAACTAAAAACTGAAAAATAAGAAAGGAAAAGGGGCTTACCATGGATGAAATCATCCATGGCAGCCCCTAACTGATGAAGAATGGGTAGGGGAGAAGAGGGGGCGGCTAGAGCCTGGTCTATCTGATAAGGCAATAGATGAGGACAACTTATTATGTACCAAAACTCAAAAAGAAAAGGGATTATCTTGTCATATATATCGATTAAACATAAAGATAAAAGTTTACGTAACTTCAACCAATGATCTAGCTATTTTGATCCGTACACAATAATATAGAATGTGATTGCAATATATTAACCTCTGTTTTTAAATAAGTGCAACAGTTTGACTTTTACGCTTGCCAACGAACAACTTTGACCATTAATATCTCCAATTATGCATTTGTAATAGTTATAAAACGTTAATATTATGAAAGTATTCATTGAAACAAATCCAACAACATTTTATATTATTTTTTCTATATATATTAGTAAAAAAATACGGTCAAAGTGAGATGTATGAATAGTGCAAAAGTCAAAGTGTTACATTTAAAAAGAAACAGAGTAAGTAAATCTTTTTTTGAGGGGAGAGTAAGTATATCTTAAGATTATTTTCAAAAGTGTTTTTCGTAATATGGATACATGACAAAACACATTGTACCAAGTTAACCATAACTTTTGGTTTGGGAAGATGATTGGATTGTGCATATTGTTTCATCATCCCTAGTACTACATCAATCATGAAAAAACTGAAAATGATGTTGAGATTAGCTTTAAAATTTCACGTTGTAAGTAGTCGAACTCACTCTTTATTATCAAATCTACTACTAGAGACTTCCAATGGTGATCGGATCATAATTTGTGGATGTGCATTTGCCAAATGCACAAAGAAAAATAGACGAGTTGTACGCTACAATAGAGACATAGATCATATAGGTAAAAGTAGAAATTTCGACCATCAAGGCCACCGCCCAACTTTGTAAATATAGCAATTAATCTTTTGAGCGAAGAACATAATACCCACTGTCTTTGATCATTTCAGTCAATCAATTAGCAATATCGTTGACAGTACATCGTCCTTCATGAAGTAGAACTGTAAGAAGTATATTCTAGCACAATAACTGAATATCCTTTTCACTTTGATCAGTTGATGTGTGCGTGGTACGTGTAACAGTTCCACATGCATGCATTTTCATGCTTTCTTTGTCACACTTTCTTTGTCTCTCTTCCTCCATAGAAGTGAACAGGAAGTTAACATACGTCCCAGGAAGAAAATTAAGATTAACATAGTAACATACACAAAATTCACAACCCGTTAATAGAAAAATAAGTGTTATTAACATCGACTGCACTCAACTTTACTTGATAAAAACTGGGGTCATTGTGAATTTGGTGCTAGATTTAGTAAAGAGACGTACATATATAGCTTCAAAACAAGCCTAGCTACAATCAGATAAGGCTTAATGACAGATTATTTGGTACAAAAAATGTGTTAAGGGGCCAAGACACCAAGGCCTAAACCTACCCCTTCTATTCAATTAAATAAGGAAAAATTGACAGGAACAATCCTAACTATGGGTTTTCCGGCATTTTTAGTCCCAACTTTTGATTAATCCTCAGTGGTCCGAAATGTGTGTGGTGTATTTTACTGAACTGGTCCCTGTTTACTAGTAACTGGTATAACTATAAAAAAATTATTTTATTGGTTTTCCCCACCTCTTTCTGGGGTGAGGGAGGGGGTGGCTAGGGTGGGTGTTTCGAGGGTGGGGGAGGGGGTGGTTGGCCTGTTTGTGGCAGTTTTGGGGTGGGGGAAGAAGGGGGTGGTGGTTTCGGCATTTTACTTGTTGTAGCAAGTCATTTACCTGTTAGGAACATTTTTGTAAAACATACCCCAAAATTGGGACCACTGAATATTAATCAAAAGTTGGGATTGAAAATAAGAAACTCCCATAATAATTAGGATTGTTTGTCAATTTTATCAAGAAATTATATTAAAAACTGTCAAAATCTTTTATATTGTAGAGTGGACAACATATGAATTAATACCTCAAAGAAAATTTGGGGTCGGACCCATACCAATCCTCATAAAAGACAAACATCTAAGATGGCAAAATACGAGATGTATACTAAAAACGCTTTTTTTTTTTAATTTTTGGCTTTATTTATTATAGAGAGTCACAAATAATAAAAGGTAAAGTTGTAAACGTATTTCCATCATAGTTTTTAGTTACCATAAGTACCATCCCTCCTAGTTGTATCAAGTATAATCCCATTATTCCCATCTACTAAAAACACGCGTGTCAGTTGTGAATCGCTTATTTTTCCCTTAAGCCAAGTTTGTGTGTGATGTGCCATACACATCATCGTTTAAGGGTGTGACACTAGTAGAATAATTGTATATTTATGCGGTTTTACCCATACGCAGCAATGAATAGACACGACACGAAGAAAAAAAAAGCTATCGAAAACCTATTGTTGCGGTTTATCGGGTAAACGCAACAATATATTAAAGACAATTATTATTTAACCTATTGTTGCGGTTCTTGTAAGAACCCGCAACAATATCGATCTCATTTTATTTGATAAAAGGCGCTATGGTTTTCTCTTCGGTCGTTGTATACTTCTATCTCATTTCACTCCTCTCACTCTTCGTCATCCCTAATGTCCCGAACTCCTTCCTCTCTCATCCTCAAATGTCCCGAACTCCTTCCTCTATCCTACTCTCCATCATCTTTGAATCTGCTCGTCGTGAATTTGCTCGCCCGAAATCTCCTCGCCAAGCATCTATACTCGTTGCTCTTCTTCTCGTTCTTCATCCGCTCGTTCTTCTTCTTCTTGTTGTTGTTCGTCTGATCGGCTCGTCTCCAGATCTCGGGGTTGATTGTTGGCCGTTCTTCATCATCTCGTGGTTCTTTAGATCGTCGTTGTTCATCGTTTCCGGATCTCTTCTCTCCTCGCTCGCCATTTTCAACCTTCGCGCGGTCTTTGCCAGTGGTCTTCGCTTCTCTCAGGCGTCGATGTTTTGGGTTGTGGCTTCGCTCTTTCAGGCGCCGATGTTCTTTGCCTCTCTCAGGCGCCGATGTTCTGGGTTGTGGCTTCGCTCTCTCAGTGGTCGCTCGCTTTCGCCGCAAATCGTCGCTGTGCTGTGACTCCTTCTTACACTCCGTTTTTTTTACTATTGTTTTTTTTCATTTTCAATTTTTTATATAAATTAGTTTTTTTTCTTTTTCAATTTTCGTACACTCTTTCTGGCGCTGTAATTAGCTTTTTCTTTTATTATTTAGTATTTTTTCATTTTTGTATGTAATTAGTTTTGATTCGTTCTTTAGTTCTAGTTTTATTTCCTCATTAGGTTATCTGTTTTTTTTTTTAATCTTTTAGATATTGTAATTTTTTATTTTCATTATTTTTTATTTTCTACTCCATGCATGAATTCAAGGTGTTGTACTAGTTTGTTTTAGTTACTTTTGGTTTTAATTGCATTTTAAGGTTGAAAATAGTGTGAAAATTTAAATTTAAAAAAAAGTGCACTTGTTGCTACGGTGCAGCAACATACCTGTTTTTTAATATAAAAAAATACCTATTGTTGCGGTTTTGGGAAGAAACCGCAGCAATAGGTCGACATATTGTTGTGGTTAATAGATTTACTTATTGATGCACCCGACGTGGCGAAATCCGCAGCAATACCCCCACTTAAAAACTGCAGCAATATTATAATATTCTACTAGTGTGATGATTGATGAGAGGCTTTTAGTGTATTATTAAGGCACCAAAAATTATTTTTCAAAGTATATTTATAACTATTAACGAGCAAATACTAAGAATATAAAAAGGCAAGTTAAGGGTCGATCCACAGGGAAATTGCGATTAATCAAAGTCTAACAAGCTTAAATTGCATAACCGAAGGGTATTTGGAGGTTTTGGAATGATTTTATAACAACAAATAACTAACTAAGATCAAACAAAACTAGCAACTAAAATATTAGTTGAAAATATCAATAAGGAAAACACTAGTGTCAAGGCTACTAGTATGAATCAAACCGGAAGAATGATTATTAATGCAATTACGGATTCAAAAACGATAACTATGCAAGGTTTAGCTCTCCTCTAAAATACTCAAGTCCTCTCTCGAATGGTCCTCAAGATTAATCGCTTAATCAATCAACTAAATTCTCTCTCGAATGGTCTTTAGTTCATTGATTAATAGATCAATTAAGCACGGAAAGCCCTACTAAAAAGAGCCCCATAATTTCCACCCAATATCTTCGCCTAGAAATTAAGTTTATTCATGGGGATGAGAAAAAGGTTCAAAATTTGATCAAGAATATTCGTAACCAATACCAAAGCATAAATGTGATTAATACCTATCCTAAGGCCTCAAAACACCAAGATCAATGCATAATCATCATTAAATCACCACAATTACATTAACAATCAAAGGAAAATCTTAATTCATACTTTCACCCAAACACTAGGTAGCTAGGAGACTACTCACTAATCAATAATAATCATGGAATCTAAATATATAAATTTGAAATTTATAACTAATCTAGGGCTAAAGATGATTAATGGATGATTAATAAAATAAAAATAAGCAATTATGACAAGTAGGATGAATAAAAACTGAAAACTTACAAATTAAAATAATCAAAGTACCTTGGAGATATAGATATCAACAAACTTTAATCTAGAAATCTGAAATCTAAGACAAAGCAATGTGTTTTTCTATCTATGTAGAAACCTAATAAAGTCACTAATAAACTAGAATAAAAGCATAAAATGAAATCACGTCTAACTAAGGTTTTAATCGGCACGAGACCTTACAAAATTTATTTTCGGAACTCGATAGGTGCGGGAGCACCCCATAAACAGGTGCACGAGCACCAAGTCTTCTGACTTGTGAATTTTGGCCTCCGCGAAGTGGTGCTGTAACACCCCAGAAATTCAAAAGCGGAAAAGAAAAAGAATTAATATATTTAATATGACGATGGTGGACACATCGTCTTCTGGGAATGTCACTAACCAACTGTAACACCCCAGAAATTTAAAAGCAGAAAAGAAAAAGAATTAATATATTTAATAGGACGATGGCGAAAACATCGTCTTCTGGGAATGTCAGTACTACAAGAATAGTGTTTAAATACTATAAATAAATTAATTACTTAGATTAAAACGAAATGAGAAAATTATCTCAAACTAAAAAGAAGTCTAGAACTAAAACATCTAATAGATTATTTCTCGCATCTCAACCCGAGCCCAAAATTAAAGAAAATCCCCATCAACAAAACCTGCAAAATATACAACAAATATCCACAATCAGTGGGGAGTAACTAACAGCTCTCCTAGCCCAATAGAGGATTTTAAGTAAAGTTAAAATAAATGTTACTACACAGCAACATGCTTCTAATAACAATAAGTAAATCAACAATAATGAACTTAAGATAATCATACAAGATCCATAGCATAAGCCTCCAAAATAATTAAACAAAATAATATAATAGGTTTTGAGAAAGAGCAGAACGCCAGTGGATCGCAACCCACTTCCTAAGGTTTGTCATATCGAAATCTCCAGACAGCCTATGGGCTTACGTTCCCTACTGCCTATGTCTAAGAATGACCAAACTCCCGATGCAGGATAGTACCCAGCTCAATACTTCCCAACCTCTCGGACGACAACAATTAACCCAGGTTATACCCCTAAATCGCAACCTAGGTGGTTGGCATGTTCTTCACCGGGGACTAAATCTATCCCATCGGATATCTTAATCTCAATAAAAAAATTTCTGCAAATAAATACTATAATTTATTCATCAAGTATAAATAATAAGGATGCTCTTCAGGTCTTACACCTAAAATCAGCAGAAACTAGGATCGCAATCCAAGAGTCTCAATTCAACAATATTTATTCTTCTCAAAGTAATGATAATAATACTAATAAAAATCATTTCGCCCAACCAAAAAGAATAAACACTCTTTAAAACATAATTATACACCAAATACACAATAAAATCAAATACTCCAAACTACTACACTCTCGTTGTCTGAGTTTGGGTACAAGGTTAATTACAACGTTAGTTATAATACCCCCGGTACATAACTCTTGGCGAAACGGTACTAAAGACAGTATTATTCACCCTCGAGTACTGTAACGTCGACAACTTAGATATTTATTTATAAAAGAACAATATTATTATACTCTCAATTTAATTACAAACGACAATACCATCATAAAATAAATAAGACACTCACAATATAACTATAAGTAAATATATCATTCAACTCAATAATAAAAATAAATAAATAAAACATGCACCCATTCTTTAAAAAGCTCCATATAACAAGATTTCACCTCAAAACAAGTCTTAACATGCTTTAACACAACAAAGTACTCCTTTTGAAATGGTTTTAAACATATGCAGCAACTTCAAATAGACATAAATTTCAGACTATACAGTATTTTTGAGAAATTCCAAATGCATGTTAAAGCTTATCTCAATAGCTTTCCAACAAGTGGTCATAAGCTCAATTCCGAGGTAAAACGAGTGAGATATGACACTTTGAACATACACTGTCCAAACTGGTCGCGGGTCGTGAAATAGCTCGCGGGTCGCGAAAGGCCTTCTGTTTCTTTTTCTCATGCACAGCAGTAGGTATGCTATTTCACCCAAACTTTCACCACATATACTCATACATCAATACGAAATATACCCAAGCCAATATATGATTATACCATAGAAATTAACTAGTTTAACATGAGGATTAACATAAAATATAAATTACATAGCCCCCAAACATGATAATTAAACATATCTCTATTATATAAGTGAAGGGGGGAGGCATGGTGTCCCCCTATTAAATGACTATAATACCCTTATTTTTTTAATTACATCAATTTTATTTAAAATTTTAAAATAATAACGGGTAATCAATCAATCAAAATATTTGCCATTTTAAAAAACTAAAATTAGAATAACTTAAAATTTTAGGTTTAAAAAAAAGGAAAGAAAAAAAAGCTTACAAAAAAAGTAAGGGATATTATCTCAGATAACCCTGACTTATAGGCCTTTTTCCAATATAACCCTGACTTTGGCAGCCCTGTCTCCGATAACCCTGAACTTGGTTTTTGTCATTAAACTGGACGGAATTTGTAACGCCGTTAACTAGGTTTGACTTTTGCTAAATTCATCTCTTTCTCTCTCTTGTTCTTCATCTCTTCTCTCTCTTGTTCTTCATCTCTTCATCAATTTTTCCCAAACTCATAACAAAATCCAGATTTTTCCCAAACCCATTTACCCAAAATCATAACAAAATCCAGATTTCCTCCAATGGGTGTTCTTAGAAAAAATAAAAAAATTGTGTTATTGAACACCTCTGTCCTGTTCTTCATCTTCTGTCACATATCTTCATCTATCAAACCCAGAAATTTCCCTTCAAAATACATCAAACCCATAAATTTTCTTATTTCAATCTCATCTTATCTTATCTCAAGTAGCAGCGGCAAGTAGCAAGTAGCAGCGGCAGAACACGGAGAAGAGTCGCCGGAGAAGAAGAAGAAGAAAGGGTTCGGACTCCATTCTCTCTTCGACCTCCTGTTCTACAAAATTTCGGATCGACCTCCATTCTCTCTTCGACCTCCATTCTTCCACCATAGCCGACACCCACTGCACTACCACCATAGCCGACACCTTCGAAATTCCAGCAACGTGAAAACAGAAGCAAGGGAAGGGGAGGCGAGCTCCGGGCAGCAGCGGCAACGTCTTGTGGCGGGAGTCAGGGGCAGCAACGAAGCAGATGAGGAGAAACTCGGGGCAGCAAGTGTACGACGGGGCAGCAGCGGCAACGTCTTGATTTTTGCCTTTTCTCTTCTCTAATTTCTCATTTCTTGAATTTGATTTTGTGGTTTTTGTTTTGTGATTTCTTGGATTTCTTGAATTTGTGGCGTAATTAAGTGATTTCTTGAATTTGATTTTGTGGCTTTTTGTTTTGTTTTGTTATGTTTTGGATTAAAGTTTGATTTGGAGAATTGATTGAGAAAAAAAAAGAGAATGATGGGCTTGAGAAGAGATGAAGAACAAGAGAGAGAAAAGATGAAGAACAAGAGAGAGAAAGAGATGAATTTCGCAAAAGTCAAACAAAATTAGAGAGTACTTAACGCCGTCTCTAATTCCGTCCAATTTAATGACAAAAACCAAGTTCATGGTTATCGGAGACAGGGCTGTCAAAGTCGGGGTTATATTGGAAAAAGGTCTATATGTCAGGGTTACCTGAGATAATATCCCAAAAAGTAAAGATAACAAATTTATTTAAGAATATCAAAATCTTCCATCAAAAGGAAAAATTGTCAAAATAAAAAATCAGCAATATACTTCCACAACATTATAGTCATGTAAAGAAATGATCATTTTAATGGGTTTATATAATTTCAATTTGTGTAAGTCAATTACATAGAGGATAATAAGATCAGATCAGACAACATACTACATTTGAAGTTTTAACTATACTATCAATGAAAGATAAATAAGAGTTAGAATTGAAAATAGTTCACAATCAAAATTCAAAAGAAGACAAAAGAAAAGCACAAAGATATAAAGGTAATCTTTGCAATTATGGCAAAAAAAATAGAAAAGAAAGATTCTTTTTTTTGTTTGAGATCCACGGATAAATAAAGATAAATATAATTTTGCAATTATAAACTAATTTGCTAATCAAATTAGATAAACTTGACAAAAGAGGTGATTATGCAATATTCTTATGGACATTTTTTAGTACTATGTTTAAAATATCAATTAGAAATGGATGCTTTCTTTAACTACTTTGGTTCCGTTCTATTCAATTTATTTTTGCTTATCTGAACTGGTCTGTACTTATTTTTGCTGAAAATAACTTCTAATAAGTTGAACAAAACAAAGCCTTTATTGAAAAAAACTGTCAACTTAAACTATAGTGAGTTGTCGCAACATGTATTGCGTGCATGTAAAACTAACTACTCGACATTACAAAATATCACAATAAAAAATTAATCGTCGCACGCATCGCGTGCTTAGAAAGCTAGTATTAACTATTCTAACATATGATTAATCACAAAATACGTGAATCATAGCCCAAAATAAATAATTTCCAGATAACTAAAACCACAAGAATTCATCTAAAACCACACCCAACCTTAAAGAACATCCAACAAACATGCTTAAACATAACCCTAACATCATGCTACTAATTTTTCACAAATTCCAAATACTTTCATGATAATAATACATATAACATCACAAGCATAACATTAGGCATGAAGAATAACATTTTATACAATCCTAACATGATACTAACGTGAATAAAAATAGCAAAGAACAATTCTAATAACACCCTAGCATACACAAATTCTACCTAACTAACATAAATCCTAACAAAACCAAAATCACTACTCTAATCCTAACGTGCTAGAAGAGATGCTAGTTACCTTGATTTTAGGTGGAAAATAATACTATAATGGCAAAGAAAGAAGAGAATAACATTGCTCCCGAAAACTCCAAGAAAACCGAACGAGTCGTCTGTTTGAAACAGGAACTGCAGTCACGTATTCTACTTTATTTTAAAACAAATTAGACCACGAGAAAGATGTTTCCGAGTAGATGGATTTTAACTACTCACACGTCCAATTCCGATAAGAGACGAAGGAGATATGGGGCAAACAAGATGGGTGTGCAGAAATGGCCGAAAATGTGAGAAGGGAGAAGGGAGAAGGACTCTTTCCAAGGCTGGCGTGAAGGGAGGTTTTTGAGTGCAGCAAAATAATGTGATTATTCATATCATTAAGCAAAGGTTTAATTGCCTTAAGATGGGTTAATGGGGGGATGGCTCTTCACCTTTTGGTGGTTACAAAGAGGGTTAGAAGATGTTAATACTATGCTTAATACTCCTCTAAATTTCGGACAGCATAAGAAGGAAATGGGCTTGCAAAATTTGTTACGTTGGTCGACCCATATTATATACAACGCTTAAAAACTAAAATCACACGCTACTTAAATTTATAAAATAAAACTACTAACTATATTATAAAATAAATACGCACATTATATATATATATATATATATATATATATATATATATATATATATATATATATATATATATATATATATATATATATATATATTTTCCCAAATCGAGCATGTCAACATTCTACATTATACACTTTAAATTAATAAACACAACCACATGATGCAACAATTAAATAATTATACACATTCAAAATAGTTTTAATAATAAATTATTTTATTTTAACGGAAAATAACATTTTAATGTAAACAAACGCCAAAATAAAGAGTGAAAATTACGGGGTGTTACAGGTGCAGACGTACCTAACAAAGTGGTGCAGGCGCTGTAGGCGTGTTTTTCATTTCGCCTACGCGGTGTGAGCGTGTATTTAATTTGACTACCCCACTGTAAAGGTTTTATTGAAAATTGTTTTGTATTGAAAGAAATCGCTAACAATTCTTTTTAGGAAGAATCATAAACCTAATTGGATATGGAAAAAACATAGGGACAAATTATCCAATGTAGATTTCCTCGTCCTGACTCCATAGATGGTCAAAATGAACCAAAGATTGAGTTCGGGGGTGAGGGTACGAATATAGTCATAATGAACCACATTCGCCCAAAGTTGGCCTCTACTAAATATCGATTCATTGAAGAATTTATGCCAAAGAATAATCAAATAATAATTTAAGCACCCTAAAAATAATTAGTTTAAATTGGTTCAGGAAACACATAAAAAAGACTAATTTTTAGTGATATGTTATTAGGCAATCAATATTACAGGGAACCTAGCAGGTTGTCCAAATTAATCTGAATTAGTTAGAACATTTATTTAGGTCTTGATTAGCGATAAATAACATGTGGGTGATAAAAGCATTGAAACAGGACAATCATATAGCATGCATATAATGATCAGGCAAGTATGATAACAATGTATGAAAAATAAATAAAAAGAAAGAGAAAAGAGATTAGAATATACAGTATAGCGATTTTATACCAAAGATCTACATCATGAAACAAACGATTAGTAACTTCAATATAAAAATAATTGATTCAAGGATCCTCAGGTATTATACATATGCGGCTTAGATTGAGGAGCGCAACGATCTTTAGGCGGAGCAATCGTGGAACCAAGAACGCAGTATGAAAGTATTGATTGATTGAAAGTATTCGAGTGTTTGAAGTATTTGAGTGTTTTCGAAGTATTTCGGAGTAGTCGAGAGAATTTATGTGCGTGAAAAAATGATATGAAAAGCCGTCCGTAATTCGGGAAATCGCGGATATTTATAGGAAAAAGAAAGCGTGCGCCTCACGCACGCCCTGCGCCAGGCGCAGGCCTACGTGGCAGGCGCACAGCCACGCGTCAGGCGCACATTGGTGTGCCTGACGCAGCCAGCCCAATCAGATTTAGGCACGTGTCTACGTGTTTTTGAAAAGATAGAAAAGTATGTTGCGTCTCACACAAGACTTGCGTCTGACGCAGGACTCTGTGTGAGTCACAAAATCTACGTGTCAGGCGCTCATTGGCTCGCCTGACGCGATATGGCCAATGTGCTGGACGCACGTGGCGCACTGAGCGCAGCCCCCGCGTCCGGCGCATATTCGGGAATATTCGAGCGTATTCCTTTTCGCTTCTTTCGAAGATATTTTCTATCCCTAAAATTCCGGAGATGGAATTTTGCGGATCAAAAATTTGATTTTTGATTGAAGATAATGAAAATAATTATGAAAAATATATAAAATAATAAATATTTAATTGGGCTTTTAAAATGGATTTAAAATATTTTATGGGCTTAAAATACAATTAATCATCATTAACAATTAATTGGGCTTTAGAATATCATTTCAGAACACATTTTGGATTGGTTCTTTAGATTGCTCTTCCCTTGGGTCGCGCCAACTAATGTCGCGGTATGTTTCATCATTGGATCCTTAAATGGGGAGACATGATTATGTGTCTACAGGCGCACCAAGCATAGGTGCAAGAAACAGGTGCGGGCGCACCTCTGTTCTGCTTTGATCGGACAACTTAACTTAAAACACGCATTATAACTCCTTCGTTTTAGTTCCAAATCAAGCTTATGATCAGTCGTTGGAAAGCTATCAAAACGAGCTTTCACCTCCAACTGAAATTACCTTCATAAGATTTGTGTTTGGGATATATGTCCATTGGAAATTCCCCTTACAAGATTTTATTGTGCTATGTATTTCATTGTACGAGCGGACATGGGGGATGGTTCGAGCACACCGTTTCTCAACCTGGGTTATATTTTCATCACTTTCTTGGCCGACTCTTGAACTCGTAGTCGTCTTAGGTAGTCCCACTTATATTAACAACATGGCAAAACAAGGTTAAAGCAAATGTACTAGAAATCCAGTCAAAAATGACGGAAAATCTAGCAAAAAAGCACTATGATCAAGAATGATCGAGAGAATGAAATAGAAGGGGAAATGGAGAAGAAAGAGGGAAGAAAGGGGAGAAAGAGGATCAAAATGAGCCAAAAGGAGTCCATTAAGTATGTTAGTGAAAGATGGTGAATCCCCTAATTAGGGTTAGGGTTCTCATTATCATTAAATAGTAATACAAGCTAGGGAATAAACTAAGCTATACAAGGAAACAATATATCCTAACATAATTACAAGTTTACTATCTAATACACCCCCGCAGTCGGAGCGGGAGGAGGACAAACGCTCAGGCTGGATCGAAAACGTGTGAATAGAAGTCGTGGCAGTCCTTTGGTAAAGATATCAGCATACTGATGCTCAGAAGGAACATGTAAGATACGAATATGACCAACCGGAACTTTTTCGCGAACAAAATGGATGTCCAGTTCAACATGTTTGGTTCGCTGATGTTGGACGGCGTTGCCAGAAAGATATACTGCTGAAACATTATCACAGAAAACCATAGTAGCTGTACGAATGGGAAGATGAAGCTCAAGGAGAAGATTGCGAATCCAGCTAGTTTCAGCAACAGCATTGGCAACACCACGATACTCGGCTTTAGCACCAGACCGAGAGACCGTAGCTTGTCGTTTGGAAGACCATGAGACAAGGTTATCCCCAAGAAACACACGGTACCCCGAAGTAGAACGGCGGGAATCAGGGCATCCAGCCCAATCAGCATCAGAATAAGCAGTTAAGGTGTGAGACTTAGAAACAGATAAACTAAGTCCATGATGAAGAGTACCTTTAACATACCGTAACACTCGCTTAAGAAAGTGGAAATGAGGCTCTCGGGGAGAGTGCATGAAGAAACAAATCTGCTAAACAGCATAGGTAATATCAGGACGAGTGAAGGTGAGGTACTGGAGAGTCCATGCACGACTACGATATAGTGTCGGGTCCTTGACAGGAGGACCATCAGTAGCACTTAGCTTAGAAGATGTGTCAACGGGTGTGGTGACAAGATTACAATCAGTCATAGAGGCACGAGCTAAGATATCCTTGGCATACTGTTCATGTGAGAGGAAGAGACATGTAGAAGTGCGAGTAGCAGTGATACCAAGGAAATGATGAAGAGAGCCAAGGTCAGTCATAGCAAATTCACGAGACAATGTATCAATAATCCGACCAAGAAAAGCAGTGCTAGAGGCAGTCAAAACAATATCATCAACATATAGAAGAAGATAAGCTATAGCAGTACTATGCCTGAAGATAAAAAGTGAGGTGTCACAAACACTGCTGGAAAATCCCTGTGACAAAACAAAGTTAGCAAACCGCTGATACCAAGCACGAGGGGCTTGCTTAAGGCCATAGAGAGATTTGCGTAGCTGACAGACATGATGAGGCATAGAGGGATCAACAAAGCCAGGGGGCTGATGCATATAGACAATTTCCTTCAAGTCACCATGAAGGAAAGCGTTCTTGACATCCAACTGATGGATAGGCCAAGACCGAGAGACAGCAAAACCAAGAACAGTGCTGATTTGACAAGATCAACCTGCTGATTTTTGCCATTACCAAGAACAGTGCGAATAGTGGCCGGTTTGACAACCGGGCTGAATGTCTCATCACAATCAAGATCAACCTGCTGATTTTTACCATTACCCACCAAGTGGGCTTTATAACGAGCCAAAGAGCCATCAGAGTTGAATTTATGGCGATATAGCCACAAACTCCGAATAATGTGAGCACCAGGAGGGCGCGGAACCAAGTCCCAAGTATGATTATCAATAAGAGCACGATATTCGTCCTGCATGGCCTTATTCCAGTTAGAGTCACGGAGGGCGAAAGGTGAGATTTGGGAAGGGGGGAGAAAGGGGGGAAGTGGTGATATGGAGGTTGAGTTTATGACGAGGGGTGAAAATGCCGTGCTTAGCACGGGTGGTCATGGGATGGGAGGGGATGGGTGGTGGTGGTGGTGGTGGGGGTGGGGTGGGGGGGGGGGAAGAGGAGGTGGGGGCAAGTAGGCGGAGTTGATAGCGGAGAGGGAGAATGGGGGAGTTAGGTGTGTCGGCTTGAGTGGGGAAAAGGCGAGAGGGGGAGGGGAGCCGGGATGAGACGAAGGAGAAGTGTGAGGGGTAGGAGAGGGGGGTTGGGTTGGGTCACTGGCAAGTGTGGGTGAGAGAGGGAAACGGGTGAGGGGAGGCAGTTGGGCTAGGCTCAGCAGTAGAAGATGGGGCGGGTGAGGGAATAGGAGGTGAGTAGGGGTTTGTGGGCCGAGGGAGATGAGAGTAAGAGGTGTGAGAGTGAGTGAGGGGAAAATGAGGGGTAAAGTCAGGGTCCAAGAAGGAATAAGATGAGGGGGAGGTGGATATAGATGAGGGAGTCTGAAATGGGAAGACATGCTCATCAAAAGTGACATGACGAGACAAGATAATTTTGCCGGTGTTGAGATCTAGACAACGGTAGCCCCTATAATTCGTGGGGTAACCAAGAAAGACACATCGAGTGGAGCGAGGTGAAAGTTTGTGTGGTCGTTTAGATGAGAGATTTGGATAGCACAAGCAACCAAATACACGAAGGTGATCATAAGAGGGATGTTTGTGATAGAGAAGATCAGAGATGGGAAAGCAGAAGCGAAGGGATTTGATGGGGATAATGTTGTGAAGGTAAACGACAGTGTGAAGAGCCTCAACCCAAAAATGAGGGGGGAGAGAGGCATGATAGAGAAGGGCAAGGACCATTTCATCAAGACGACGAATCATCCTTTCGGCTTTGCCATTTTGTGAGGAAGTTTGTGGACATGAAAATCGGAAAGTGAGACCATTAGTCACAGCAAACTGATGAAATGGAGTGTTATCAAACTCACGACCCATATCACATTGAAAAGATTTAATATTAGCATTGAATTGGGTCCGAACATAGGCACTAAATGGGAGGAATTTTGTAAACGCTTCAGACTTATATTTGAGGGGATACACCCATACATAATGAGTGAAATCATCAATTAAAATAAGATAATACTTATAACCACTTTTGCTTAACAACGGAGAAGTCCATAAATCACTATGAATGGTATCAAAAGGAGCAATAGTGGAAGAAGTAGAATCATAGAAAGGAAGTCTTTTGTTTTTACTAATTTGACAAGAATTGCAAAGATAGGAACCACGTCCTTTATTACATTTAATGCACAAATTAATTCTAAGAAAATCCATGACATTGGGTCCCGGATGACCAAGACGACCGTGCCACAAATCATGAGAAGATTGAGTGAGATGAGCGGAATGAGTTAAGGTAGAGGTGGTGGATGGCGTCATGGCGAAACTGGATAAAGGTCTCCATTATTATTGTTCCTCATAAGAGTAGTCCCACTCCGAAGGTCCTTCACAGAAAAACCATGAGAGTCAAATTCAACAGACACATTATTATCTTTAGTGAACTGACGCACGGAAATGAGATTTTTAATAATTTGAGGAGTGTAGAGGACATTTTTAAGGTTAAGGGGATGGGTGGAGGTAGGAATTTTAGACATTCCCGAGCCAATAACTGGAATAGAGTTACCATTGCCAACATATATAGAACGAATATTACTCAAATTAGATGAAGGGACAATAGTACCTAGATCCGCCGTTAAGTGAGAAGAAGCACCGGTGTCCATATACCAAGAGTCGTCAGGTTGATGAAGGGACATAGTTTGAAAGGCGGCACCTATATTCGTGGGCTCAAGTGCATCAAACTCAATAAGATAAGCCTGCCCATAGCCGCGGGGCTGCTGTGAGTGAGATCGGGTGGGTGATGAGGCACGCCACTGTGGCTGCCGTGGCTGCCACGGAGTTGCCCAGCCAGCCTGAGTGGGGTATGGGCAAGGCGGGACACTCCAGTAAGGAGGCGGGGAGCCCCCATGAAGGGTAATAAGGCTGCGGGGCAGCAGCAGCCATAGGAGGGCGTTGAGGAGGCCCGGCAGTGGCTGGGCGCGGAGCAGAACGCGCTAAGACCCGCGATTATTACGGCGAGCGTGGCGGTGGCCACCCATGGATGGCGGGGGACGCGGTGGTTCAGACCACCCCTAGGATTCAGACGGAGGGGATGCCGGAGTGACAAGGGCAGCAGGGGAAGGTGCGGTTTCATCACGCACGACCTTTGTTTGTTGCTCTAATTGAAGGATACTCCGCGCCGTTTCAAAGGACGGAATTTGTTGGTTGATAAACGAAGCTACCGTGTCAAATTTCGCCGGTAAACCACGCACAAGTTGAAGAACTAAGCGTTGTTGAGTAACCGGGCAATCAACATCCGAGAGTTGATCGGCTAGTTCTTTGAGACGATGACAACAAGCAAGCTAATCACCTACCTTATTAGTTACATCACCTTATCAGTTTCAGCTTTATCGTACCAGTTTCAGTTAACTTATCAGTTACAGTTTATTTTCAACTAGTATTGCCAAACAGAGCCATTTATAGTTCCATGTTATTATGTTATCATGAACTAGAATCATTTTTACAAGTCACAAGTGATATTATCCATACCCATTAAAAAGTGAGAACTCATTCTACTGTAGCTTATGAATAGTGTGATACCTTTTTTGCCCTTACAAATTCTTAAAACTGCTGAACTGCCCCTAAGTTGGTTCGTGTCCCTTTGACTCCATCCCACATTGACTCAATATCAGCTTTCTCTCCCTTTGGCGCGTGTTCTCTTGGCGGCAAACCACACTCCCCATACCACCTTCTCCTACCTCCTGCAATTCTTCTTCAACAATTCATTCTTAATCTTGTGCGCTTATTATACTCTGGGTTAATTCCAAACAATGCAAAAACCTTAAACAGATATATCCAGGCACAACAGAATATTGTGTTCGTCTTTTTGGGGGAGGTGAATCGACCAATTAGGCATTGGAGGGGGTAGAAACTAGAAGAAGATGAGGCCCAAAAATGGAAATTTCCGATTTGCAGAGGTATTTGCTTGAATCCTAATTGTAATTGTCCCTTCCATTGTATTTCTTTGCTTGCATCTGTTGTTCTGTGGTGTTAGTCGAGTTTGGTTGGTAGTTTTTTTTATTGTGTTTGGTACAATTCGTGTTGAGTTGCTCCTCAATACTCCAATTTGTTCATGTTTAATTAACGTAACTCTCAGTTAGGGATTGTAAATAAATTTCCCTGCACTTTTTAATGTTAATCCCCCTTCACAAATTAATAGATATTTCAAAGTTAACCTCAATTATCTTAAATGTTAAGGTTGTTTGTCCATTTGTTAACCTATGTTTAAACCCTGAATTTGCTGGGCATTTGGGTTGCTGTCCAGTTGGTGTAAGTCCTGCTACTGTTCGTCCTTTTTCCCTCTTTCCCTCTGATGTGTGGAAAACACTGTTGCTATGCCATGTGCTTCCTAGGATTGTTGTGGCTATTGAGCCTTATCTTGGACAATGGTGTAATATTATAATGCTATTTTAGTACTTGAAAGCTCAATCCTTTTTCCCATATCTATATTTGGGTTACCTCTGCCTTAGTTATATGATACTCTCGTTATTTTCTTTCCCTATAATATTGTTTATCTGTTCTGTGCTGTACCCATCAAAAACAAACAAAAGGTAGGGTGCTTATGGTAGCTCTTGCCTTGTCTTCTCTTTATTTCCTTGTTTAAGTACATCTGTTCTTGTTGAGAGTGATGATCAGAAACAATTAATGATTGGTAAAAGGGAAATTGCACACCATTTTTTCTCTCTCTTCTTTTTGGTTTTAGGCTTTGGTTCAAGAAACAATTCAAACTAATGTAAGTTAATCTTCTCCAGAAAAAAACGAAATTGATATGAGAAAGAGAGGGGAAAAAAGGAGTAGATCATTAGATAATAGAAGCAGCAGAAACGACAAGACTTAAAGGAAAGACGAAGGGGAAATCCGTAACTGAAAGAGGCGACTAGATTAGGGTTCAATTGAAGCGGAACAAAAGGGGATTAGAATAGATTAGGGTTGGATTCTTTGAGACTTAAGGTACTTTTTTACAGTTTTTCCATAAAATGAATGAATGATTCATTACTGATTATTGTATTGTTAATGCTAATTTGGAGTAAATTTCTGTCTCTCTTAAGTCTTAGATTAGAGTTGTTGATGATGGCACCTGCTATTTCTCTGCTACCTTTGGCAATTCCCAACATCCGAGGTAAAGATAAGTTGGTTGAGTGTTTGAATGAAAGGAAATAGTTGTTTTACTTTATTACCCAATGAAATTTGAATGTATAGGAATTAACAGGTTTCTTTGGATCATGCCATCTAAAGAGGAAGCTTAAGCTTTGTTCTACATTTCCAAGCTGTCAAATCCATTTAGATAGCTTTCTAGAGGTTGCTGCAACTTCTCATTGCACTATCAACAATTTCATTGCTTCATCAATGTCATAACTCACATTTCATTCTTTCCAACTTCTAATGTAAGTTAATCTTCATTTTGACAATGAGATCCTAATTTACTTTTTTTTTTTTAACAATAGTTAGGTGAAAGAAGCATTGAGGCATCTTAGAAATAAAACAAGTATTTGTTGTCATTGTTATCCTTTAAAATTGTGATCGTTGTTGTGTCTTTGTGATACTAAGACTATTTTTTTTTTGCTCTTTTGCAATCCAAAGTCAAAGATTCTTCAGGTAAGTTCCCTTAGCATGTAAATAGGATGGATGAGGTTTAAATTATTAGTGTTGTGATGATTGATATATGTTTGTGGCCAATTACACCTATGGATTGGGCTTTGTTAGCAGTCGAAATAGGATGGATTGTGCTTTGTTTACTGTTATTGCATTTAGGTTCATGTTGAGATGGTTTATCATATATATATAGTTGTAGAAGATGGATGATTGGAAGTTTAAGACCGTTTGGGAAAGTAGAATTGCAGTGATACTCCACAAATGTCTTGGACTCTTTTTGAGGCTTTTGAAGATTTGAATGAAGCATTATTTGTCCTTGATTTTTTGTCGAATAATGTTTAGTCTTAGAAATCAAATATAGAAGCATTGTAATACTTAAAAACAACATAAATATTATATTAATTAGAGACTCATAAATGGATATAAGAAAGCATAATTCATTGCTAGAGTACCACAACAAGTCAAAGTACTAAGTAGAAAGAAAAGCAAATAAAGTTTTCAAGATTAGCCCACTAGAACAACTAGAAATCCAAGTACTAAGTAGAGAGAAAAGCAAATAAAGTTTACAAGATTAGCCCACTAGAACAACTAGAAATCCAAATCATCATCATAAAAAAAACAGAGAAGAAAGAAGAAAGAAATCAGAAAAAAAAAGATGAGAGAAGAAGTAAGTTAGAAATCAGAGAAGAAAGAATAAAGGTAGAAATCAGAGAAGGAAGAAGAAATAAGATTTAACTCCCAATTATGAAAATTTTCTCTCTCTCTTTAGCTTAGTGAAAGGCTGGCCTAATTATCTTAATCATAAATATTACTCTGGGGTTGTTTCCCATCTTGTTCCCTCTCTCTCGTTTTCAATTCCCTTCTAATCCTAATTTTTGGTTTCCAATTGTTGGAAATTGCATCCTTGGTCTTCCACTTCTCGTCCTACTCACGTCTTCCTTCGTCACGGCGTCTTCTTTGCTAGTCGGTCTTTTTCTCTTTCCTCTCTCTCTTTCTTTTGTTTGTTGTTGTTCATGTATACCACTGGCGCTCTGCTGATAAGCCAAGTAATTAAGGCACTGCATCACCCACCCAAGGGCCCTTTTGCTTATTGTTTTGTTGAACAGCATAATGCTAGATGTTAACAATGTGCCCCCAAGAGTTAATCATCGTCTAATATGAACTAATCCCTTTCGCTACTATGTATGATTGAATTCTTGTAATAGATATAACAATGACACCAACATTTTAGAGAAGGCACAAGACCTTTGGCATGTTTTGTAACCCAAAAATTACTTGCACTAGCAAAGACTATATGCATATATGTTATACATTCTAATTACCTTCTGTTGTTAACTACAAGTTCACATGCTTTGGCCTTTCTTAAACTGATTATGCTAATACTTACATTTAGCTATTCATAATCATTTTCGCTACCTTTGGCCATGAAGCTATGTTCAGTGATGTATGATGTACTACTTCTGATCTTATAATAATTGGACAGTTTTTTTTACACCTACTTAGGGCATGTTCTCTTCGGCATAAAACAAATGTAATCGAACCGAACCGAATTGAACCGGTGAGCGGTGAATCGAACCGAACGGGCGATTGAACCGAACCGAACCGAATCGAAATGAATTAAATTATAACTAATAGTAATGATGATAATTTAGGAACAGAACTGAACTGAACTGAATTGAACTAAACTGAACTGAATTGAACTAAACTGAACTGAACTGAAAATAAGCTGGGAAGAACAGGCCCTTATGTAGGATATGTTCTAAATGACAGCAATTGTCATTCAATTCAATTATCGTATTGTTTTATGATATAATTATATCTTGGTTGGAAGCTAGAAATATTGACCTCTCTTCCTTTGTACAAGTCAATTGAATTATAATTTATTATCATAACTTCTTTAAGTCTCTAATAATCAAATTTCCTACTAACGATATTGCCTTTATCAAGCTCAGATTGTAAAAAGGCGTTGTTCATGTTATTAGTTGTCACTAAGTTAATCAATCACGCTATTGGTGATGCATTGAGTGGATTGTTATTGGTGGAATCTATCTTACTACATAAAGGATGAACAATTCAGAAATGAAATGAAACCTTACAGAGATATGCCCAGCAAACAGCTTAAGCTTTGTTGCTTCGTTGTATTATTCATATAAGAGTAATATACAACCATTCTCGTTGTAGGATTCTCATAGTCGCATGGAGAGAACCTTCAATTATGATCGGCCTAGCATCTTTGGTACTAATGTGTTTTGCTATTAGGCATGGTTAAGTTCTTGTAATATATATATAACAAGTATTCAAGAGCGTTTTAGAGGAACATAATTACATGAAGGCTCACACAGATCAATGTTCCTCACAGAGACTCTTTTCGTATTATGTAACTCAACAATAGCCAGAACTACCAAGGGTATATGCATATATGTTATGCAATCTACTTAGCTTATGCTCTTATCTACCAAGTTTAGATGCCTTTGTTTCCCCCAATTTATTTATGCTAATGCTTAACATTTAGTTGTCCGCAATCACTTTTGCTACTTCCCAACAACTATAAGACCAAAACTGCGAGTATAAGTATCAAATATCTTAACGCAATAGCTTCACATTCAATATACTAATTACATTTAGCTTAATTTGAATATCACAAATACACTTAAATTATATGATAACCATAATGATTTGGTTCCAATAGTTATACCAATGATTTTGTTTATCAAATTTTTCTACCTTGGGGGACGGCACGCATCGCGCGTCGGCCAACAATTGAAAGAAAAAGGACGTGCATGTATTTGCATGGCAGAAAACACTACTTATACCTGAATTGGTCTCAACTCACAAATTAGACGAGCCTGCAGAAGTGCAAGGTTATCGTACTACTAACTGCTTCTTTTGGTTTTTATATTATTGTGTTGCAATCTTGGTCCTTAAATTGGTAACATCTATATATATATCTAAAACCCAAAGCAACCAAATGCCATGCTGCCACATGTACCCCCCCTCCCAAACAAATGATACAAATTGTAATCAACAAAAATGTATGTGTGAAGACTCGAACACGCAACCTCTCATTTGAAATACGAAGACACTAACCAACTATTCTACAATAGTTTTTTGGTTTCTATGGGAAAAACAAATCTATATACATCTAAAATTAGGAATAGACCACCAGCAACGATGAGACCAAGGAACCAAAATAATGGGCCGACATCCATGCCCAATCAACAAAACAGCCATGTCTAAAATGTTGGCCAGCTTCCATCACCCCCTATGAATTAGATTAATAGACCAGAGGCAGGAAATAACATGTATTTTTGGTAGCAGCACATGTCATCGCAAAAGCAGCTCAGGCCATGGTACCAAGCTAAGACACCACCTCCACTTTTCATTATTTAGTAACTGCTGCACAATTAAAAGCCCCACAATTACAACTTTTCAAACTTTAAAAAAAAAAAGCTTTTCAAAATTTTATAACATTCGTAATTAACACTACTACACCGTTTCATTGCATCGGTTGTATTCTTACACATCAACCTACGTTAAAAAAAAGATTGTATGATATTTTTTTATAAGTAATTATATATTTATATATATGTACTCTATTGACACCGAGGTTATTATACTGATGAATAATTCATGTTATAATTTATTATGTAGAAAATTTAAAAAGAACTCGAAGATCATCTAATTTCCTAAGCACAATCCAATGCCTATAACTCTTTTTTTCCCACTTTTCTCAAGTGTTTGATTTAACACTTCAAATTCACATTGATAAATAATTAGGGGTATCGCCCGAGCCAACAACTAGTTTTAAAGTAAAAGTCAATTTGAAATACTAGTATCTAGCATATACGTTATGCTATAATCAATTACGTAATCTTCAGCCGAAGATCGGAGAAAAGGAGAATGGACAAAATTTCAGAAAATGTAGACGGGTCTGAGATATACATGCAGATTCTAGATAAATCATTAATCACGTAGCATGTTGAATTTGGACGGAAAAGTCAAATGATTTATTAATTACAATGCACGACATTGAATTTTTAACTTAAGATGCATGTTCAACCAAGTACAACCCCACCCCCCCTAAACCACTTTCTTCACTCTTAAGTCTTAATACGGCCACTTACAAGTTACAATCCCGTTTGTTTGGTCAAAAAGAAAGATTTATTTTCTAGTTCTTTCTAAGGAAAACCCTTATTTTCGAGACCATGCATGCATCATCGAGGTTATCATCAAGTCGAGGCTATATCCAACAATCCTATTTGTTAGTCATTTGTGGTGTAATTAACTAATTATACAGAATTCTACTTTTATTTACAACATTTTGAGTTATATACTATTATATACTAATTTTAAGAATATTTTTTTTTTATATATACAAAAATAAATGTTATTATATAATTAGAATATCAACTTTTTATAATTTTTACTAATTGAATTTTAATAAAATTACAGTCAAAGTTATTTGATAGCAAGCGGGAATGTCTATAGGGAATACAAGTTATTTGACCTCAGGTTGGAAGTCCAAAAAAGATGGACTCACATTTGAGGGGAGTGTCAAAGAGGAAAACCGGCATATAAAAGTCTCATATTGAAAAAGGAAGAAAAAGATGACTAATATACTTCAAGTCTAGTATGATACTCCACCTATTGTCAATTGGTTTCATGATGGAACTCCACATTGGCATGAACTATTCACGTTGGCTGAAAAACCTGACCCGATATGAGGTGCCTATTTATTTTTAACATTACTAATATTTTGACTGGTTATAATAAACTATCTTATATGTATGTGTATTTGATATGATTTAGTCAAAATAAAAAATATATAATCAAGTCCTAACACTTATTAGTTTTTTTATAATTTACAAGTAAAATTAAGTTTGGATTAGTTCCAATCCTCTTGTACAAGAATTATTTAATTTAAAGTAAATTAGGATACTTGAGGTAAAAGCTTCGATTTTGTTTTTTGTACTAAAGACCTGGATATAGTATTTGTATACTACTATAATGAGATAAAACTAATTAATTAAATTTCAAGTGCCAAATGAAAGATGATCTAAACCTGTACATTACAGCTTATCTATAATTATCATCAAATAATAAAGCTCTTTGAGAATCAGTTTAGAGAGAGAATTTCTATCTCTCCGGTTCTATTATAGATGCTCTGAAAAAGTGAGTAGAGTTTATTACAGTTGAGTACTTATAGTTGAGTTAGTTACAACCAACTAACTGAATGACATAAGCAAGCTAACCACTGATTTAATAACATCAGCTTATTACATATACTTCATATCCCCCCTTCAAGCTGGACATGGGAGGAATGAACAAGGCCAAGCTTGGAAGAGATTTACTGATGTTGAGAACCTGCTAGAGACTTAGTGAACACATCTGCTAGTTGAAGAGAGCTGGGAACATGTGAAGTTTGAATAAATCCTGAAACCACTTGTTCTCTTACATAGTGACAGTCATGATTCAAGTGCTTAGTCCTCTCGTGAAAAACCAGATTCTGTGCAATATGTTCAGCAGCAGTGTTATCACAGTATAATTTAATAGGTAATGCAACATGCTGATTTAAATCTTGCAACAACCCTTCTAACCACACCATCTCAGAGGCAGCACTAGACATGCTCCTATATTCTGCCTCAGCGGAAGACTTGCTTATTGTCTTCTGCTTCTTGATTTTCCAAGAAATCAAGTGAGAGCCTAAAAACATGCAATAGGCACTTAATGACTTGCAGCTAAACACACACGAGCTCCAATCAGCATCACTATATGCCTCAAGTTGCAGATTACAATCAGCAGAATAATATAATCCCAAATCAACGGTGCTTTTAAGATACTTCACAACATGCACTGCAGCCTACAGGTGTGGCTTCCTGGGACAACTAAGAAACTGACTTAGGCGCTGAGTGGTGTAGGATAATTAAGTCAGGTCTAGTGATGTTGAGGTACAACAATCTACCCACAAGCTGTCTAGATTTATCTGGTTGATCAAGAATCTCACCATTATCAGTAGATAAACCAAGACCTTTAGGAAGAGGAGTAGTAACAAGTTTATCATTTATCAATTAAAACTCGTGAATAATATCTTAAATATATTTCTTCTGGCTAAGAAAAGTTCCAAATTTATTCCTGATGATTTCAATCCCTAAATAATATTTCATATCTCCTAAATCCTTGATAGTAAAGGCTTTGTCAAGGGCAGATTTCATGAAATCAATTTGTGTCTGGCTTGTACCAGTTAATACCATGTCATCTACACATACCAATATCACCAAAAATTCACCATTTTTATGCCTTGTGAATAAGGAGTAGTCTTGAGTAGATTGAAGAAAACCATGACTAAGGAGAAATTTGCATAACTGTTTATTCCACTGCCTAGATGCCTACTTGAGACCATATAATGATCTCTTCAGTTTGCAAACATCTCCGGGTTTTGCCTTTTTATAGCCAAGAGGAGGTTTCATGAAGACTTCTTCATCCAAGAATCCATGCAAATGCATTGTTTATGTCAAGTTGACATAAGGGCCATCCTTTGGAAGTAGCAAGAGAAATCACAACTCTCACAGTAGCTATCTTGGATACTGGAGAAAAGTTGTGAGTATATTCTTTTCATGCTACTTGTTGATACCCAACAGCTACCAACCTAGCCTTATATCTCTCCACAGTTCCATCTGGGTTATACTTGATTTTAAAAATCCACTTAGAAGCAATAGCTTTCTTATCTGCTGAAAGAGTAGTTAACAACCAAGTATCATTATGTTCCAGGGCATGGATCTCTTTATCCAAAGCATCTTGCCACTCAGGAACTAATTAAACAATCTTGTTCATAGGAGAAGGGTTCAGAAATAGGTAGAGAAGAATAGATAGAAAAGGAAAGAGAATGAGAATATTGAGGAATAGTAGGACATTCAAAATCTTGAAATTTTACAGGAGGCTTACTAATTCTTGTGGACTGTCTGATAGGTGGAACATGAATAATTGTAGGATTAGCAGTAGGAGTAGTAGAAGTTTGAGAAGGAGAAGAATGAGAAGAAGAAAATATTAGATGGTTAGAAGAAGTGGGAGAAGTGTTTGAAGGTAAAATACTATTATCATTGACAGGAGCCTCAAAATTATGATTGTCCACATTGTTTTCAACATGAGGAGGAGAATTAGTTTGAGTATGAGAATTATTGTCACTAGTTGTAGGTGAAAGAATATTGACAACAGCAGGGTCAATAAGAGGATCAGTAGAATAAGAATCTGACATATCTATGAGTGTATGTGTGTTGTCTGTGTATGAAATGTGAGAAGAATTGTCAGAATTTTTGTGAAAAAGGAAAATATGCTCTTGAAAAACCACATCTCTAGACACAAAACATTTCTTTGAATCTAAATCATACACCTTATATCCTTTTTGCCCAAAAGGATAACCCAAGAAAAGACATTTAATGGCTCTAGGACTAAACTTATCCATTTTCCTGTCTGTGTTATGAGCATAGCAAAGGCATCTATCCAAAGACCCTAAGAGAATCATAATCAGGTTTGGTATTTGTTAAACTTCAAAGGGACTTTTCCAGGCTAAGATAGGTGTAGGAATCTTGTTTATAAGAAAGGTAGCAGTGAGAAGACACTCTCCCAAAAAAGATGAAGGAAGATTAGCTTGGAATTTCAGAGACCTAGCAACCTCTAATAGGTGTTTGTGTTTTCTTTCTACCCTTCCATTTTGTTGGGGTACACCAGCTATGCTTCTTTGATGATAAATTCCTTTGTTACAAAACAAGTCAAGACATTGTTCTTGTATGATGTATGTGCCATTGTCATATCTAATACTCTTAACATGTTTGTCATATTGTGTTTTAATTTGAGAAAGAAAATTGGCTATTATTCTATAAACTTGATGTTTGTTTTGTAATAAAAATATCCATGTAGTCCTACTAAAATCATCAAGTATGGTTAGAAGAAAGGAAGCTCCATGGATAGTTTTGACTCTATATGGACCCCAAAGGTCAATGTGTATGAGAGAAAAAGACTCAGATGCTTTGGAGGTGCTTCTAGGAAATGGAGACTTATGATGTTTTGCAAACACACATATTTCACACAAAAAATCATTCATATGAGAACATATAGAAGCATCCACATACTTCATCCTAGATAGAGAGGAATGTCCTAATCTGGCATGAAGAATATCAATGGATGGTTTAGTATTAAGGTTGACTCTGTGAGGAGGAGGAGGAATATACTTAGCAACAGGTTCAACAATAGTTGTGTTTGTGGTTTGTGATGAACAAGCAAGAAGTCTTTGAGTAGATTGATACATGTTCAGATAATATAGACCACCAATTTTTATACCCTGAATCAACTTCTTGCCATCAGAAGTTACAAACACACATTTAGAACTTGTAAAATTCACAGCAATCTTACTATGATCAGCTAGCTTCCCCACAGATAACAAATTATGTTTGAAACTAGGCACCAACAAAACATTATGCAATGTAATTCTTTCACATATCACAACATCACCTATTTCAATAACAAGTGTGCAACCACCATCGGGCAAGCCAACTTCAATAGCTTTATCAAGTTTTCTTCTAAAAGAAAACAAATTAGCATCATATGCCATGTGATCAGTGGCAACGAAATCGACAATCCATATAGATGTAAGAGATATACCTGGAAAGTGAGCAGATGAAGATGCTTGATTATTGGAAGATTCTCCAATAATCTGCTTTCCTTTCACATTCTTCAGAAATTCCTGAAACATTGAGTGCAACATAGCACTATCCACATGATTTACTGAAACAGAAGATGAAGATCCAGTAGGTCCATCAGCAACATATTCAAGAGGAGTGTCTTCAAAACTATTATCAGCTACAACATGTGCAACCAGTTTTCCAGATGAAGCTAAAGCAGATGTTCCAGACTTCTTGTGATACCAATCAGGAAATCCAACGAGCTTGAAACATTGGTCCTTTGTATGTCCTATCCCTTTACAATAATCGCAATGTAAATTCATTTCTCTAGCTTCTCTTTCTTCTAATCTATTTTACCACCAGAACTCCTTTGAACAGCTAGAGCACTAACTTCTTGAGGAGAATACTGTATTGCAGAAATCTGTTTTTGCTTTTTAATTTGTTGAGCTAAAGCAAAAGCTCGATTAATTGAAGGTAAAGGATCCATTGACAAAATGTTAGTGATAACATTGTCATATCCATCATTAAGACCTAGCAAGAACTCCACCAGTTTTTCTTCAGCTTCGAAATCAGCAATTTTCTTCAGAAAATTACAAGTACACTGAGATAAAACTCCACAACTACAATGTGGAAAATTTCTTAAGTTCTGGAATTCATCCCATAGTCTCTTCATCTTTCCAAAAAAACAACAATTGACATATTTTCTTGTTTTAATTTCTCCAAATCCTTCTTCAACTGATAAATCTGAGGTCCATTGGACTGGCCATATCTTTCACAAACTTCACTCCATAACTGAGTAGAACTCTCTACAAACGTAAAATTTTCACCAATATCTGGTTCCATAGAATTAACTATCCAGTAAGTAATCAAATAATCGTATCTTATCCAACGATTAAAATCCTTATCCTTAGAATCAGGTTTTGCAATTGAGCCATCAAGAAAACCTAGTTTATTTTTCGCAATCAACACGCGTTTAACATTTCTCTTCCAGCTAACAAAATTGTTCGCATTCAAGCTAATTGCAACTAATTTGTTCATAGTTTGATCTGAATTCGCAATATAAAATGGATCATTGTAGCTATTACTTACATTGCAATCACCAGTGATAAAATTATCTCCAGATGTCTCCGCCATTGATGAGGAAAACAAGGAAATTAAAGGAAAATCTCAGCAAAAAAACTTCGAGGTTTCAAGAACGAAGAAAATTTTGTGGAAATTTCTGAGCAAATTGAATTAATTCGAGGAAGAAGAAATGATCGAAGATCAAATGTTCAAGATCCAGATGAATTGGATCAAATCACAGGTTAATTGAGTGAACCTGCTCTGATACCATGAGAATCAGTTTAGAGAGAGAATTTATATCTCTCCAGAATTCTATTATACAAGCTCAGAAAAAGTGAGTAGTGTTTATTACAGTTGAGTACCTATAGTTGAGTTAGTTACAACCAACTAACTTAATGACATAAGCAAGCTAACCACTGGTTTAATAACATCAGCTTATTACATATACTTCATACTCTTTATTACATCGTAGTACATGAACATTTACAAATAGCGGATGGTAGATAAGACAATCTAAAATACAGTTAGTTATTGGTGACACAATTGATTTAATGAGGAAAATTTTCCATCTCTTTGAGATGTTTGCATTATTCTTTGCCTTTATGTACCCCTAGCTTAAATTCTCTAATGAAGGTTTCCCCGCATGAATTCTAAGAAAATTACATCTTCAAGACCTAAAACTGAAAAAAAAAAATCTTGCATTTGACGTGACATGACAAGCAGCCGAGTCAACTAAAATTATTCTAACATAATTAAAGATACATTGCTATAAAGTTTTCTATTAATACTATCACCGAGCTAGTAATCTTGGGACGACGATGGTTAACCACCTAATAAGCTGTAATTCGTTGGCCTTGAATCTTGATTAAGATGTTCTCCAAAACTTAGTCCGGAGTCCTTGTTCCGGTACTGGAAATGGGTCATATTCAACACCACTATGAGGTCCTACCACTTCCCACCTGCCAAAAAAGTAAATAGAAAAATGACATTCATACACTACATATTTTTGTCACTTTCAATTTCCTCTAAATAGTATTAATATGTCACGTCAAAACAAAAAAAAATTGTATGCATAATTTCTTCACCACAAAGTATTAAATCAACATATAAAAAAGAAGGATAAAAATAAGGGTACCACTATCAAGGCGTCTAGACCACAAAATGAGGACTCCAATATGTTCCTTTGGAAACGACATTATTTATTATGCGCCTTTCTCAAACATGGATATATGACCTCATAAATATAAGGTGGGGATGATTAGTGTTTACGTTTGTCTTATTGGGAAATTCCTAATTCACGAGAGAAGAATGCAGATAATTCTGTTGATGTAATTAATATCTAGCTACTTGTACCAATATCCGTATCATAAGCCGATAGGAGTACTTGATTTGATAATGGGAATACATCAACGACCCGTTTGGTAGTCGTTAATAAATAGTGGTAATGGGAATAAATTTTAAGTGTAATATTATAAGGGAAGCACCTTTAAAATCTCCATGGGGAGGCAATTTCAACCTTCAAGTTTGTATGTTTTCTCCATGTGGAAGCAATCTCACCCCTAAGCTTGTGTTTTTTCTCCAAGGGGAAGCAATTATCATTACCACTCATTACCACCTACAAGGTGGTATTGAATGGGAATGAAAATTTAAGAAGAAAATTAGACACTTTAGGATAAATTAAGATTACTGTGGGAATGAAGAATGATTTTTTTAAATTTACTACAAATTCATTCCCATTACCATCATTTATAACCAACTACCAAACGAGTTGTAAGGGTATGAATGGTATCAGGAAAAAAAACCCAGGGAATTTGCGCTTCAATAATCTAATAATTTCATTTTTTTTGCATAACATATTATCTTATATTATTAATTTCGATAAAATAAGATAAACAATGATGTGTTCTCTTCACCTTATAATAATTAAGCTAAGCTTGGTCTAATAAGTTCATATTAGTACATTAATTTAGATAAGTTTCAACAAATTCAGTCAATTTTGACAAGTTTAGAAAAAATACGGTGAAGAAAACGTATCCTAAATTGAGTGCAGCAGTAAGTACTAGCTAGTCATGTTTTCTTGTACATGTCAATATTTCATTATACATTTTCTTTTTAAAAAAAAAAAGATTTGTAAGAATATTAATTTGGACAATCTTCACTAAAAATTCATGTAGTAGTAACAGACGAACAGAGAGTAGCAGTGAGTTGAGCAATTGACATGTATACCTGAAATGGGTGACCAGATGGTGGATAAAAACGAGCATCAATAACTTGGCGACTTCATTTCCTGGACATGCATGGGCGCCATAACCAAATGGCATATATGTGTGGGGCTTTATTGTAGCTGCCTGCACTTACCACCAGAACATAGTTTATTTCATTGATCGAGAAAAAAAAAAGAATAAATGCATTACTTTAACAATAAGGTTAAATGGCTACACTATAGTGAATACAATTTTTGTCACACAAGTCTATAAGGGTATTTCTGTAAATTCGTCTTTTTAAGTAAGGGAGTAAAATTGAGCCAACAACATGAAGTATATTGTTCTTTTCATCAGAAAAAGTCTGACGAGAATGATCTATTTGCTAACTAGTTACTGCCTTCGTATTGAATTTTTGATTAGGTAAGATTGATAAGAGACATATTGGTGGGATAAATGTAGTGAAATTGGAATAAAGTGGCAAGTCCACATGACAAATTATAATATGGGGCAATATTTCTGTAAGGATATCCAAAAAAAATGGAGCATATAAAAATAAAGGAACGAAGGGATTAGGGAGTACTAAGTAGGCAACTAATTTCCCCTCAAAAAAAAGTAGGCACTCAACTAATTTTTTAAAAAAAATTAAATGGATCGAGTTTATAATAACTTATTGTGTACTGAAAATCATATAATATAGTCAGTTTCCATTTAATATAGTCAGTTTTTCGTTTGATATAATCAGTTTTTGTATGATATAATCACTTTTTATATAGTCAATTTTTGTATAATATAGTCAATTTTATGATATAGTCAATTTTCGTATGATATAGTCCGTCTTTTCTAAATTAATATATATATATATATATATATATATATATATATATATATATATATATATATATATATATATATATACATAAACGAAGATCACGTGAGAATCTTTCCTTATATGAAAATGAGAATGAATCTCAACCACACGATTGGATTAGAGTTACAACACCTATTCATTAGAGTTATACCCCTGAAAAAACTTTAAGCTCAAAAAAAATTTTTTTTTTTTAAAATTTTTTTTTTCTAATATTCTTTTGTTGGAGTTACATCACTTTTTCATTAGAGTTATAGCGCGTAAAATCCATTCTCATTTCTCATGTAAGTATGCATTCTCATATGAACTCACTTATATATATATATATATATATATATATATATATATATATATATATATATATATATATATATATATATATTTAGTTAGTTTTTGTGTAATAAAGTCAATTTGGGTGCACAATAAATTATTGTGAACCCGGTCCACCCAAGACGTTTTGTTAATTTATAGTAATAAATAGTGAAAATCTACGTAGATGTTTTATTACACTCCATAATACTTACTCTGTTTTTTTAGTTCCAATTGTTTGAATTTTGACTATTTATAGACTTCACTTTTACCATCTATGGCAAATTATAGGTAAGGAATAAGGTAGTCAACTGTGATCTTGATAAATTCGATTAATATTAATATTCATAAACTTTTTAAGTTTCTACTTATATATAATTTAAAATATTAATAATCAAATACGAGCGTGATAGTTAAATGGTTGTGAAAATGTCTAAAAAATCTTGTAAAATTGGGCATGTGGAAATACCTCAAATCTTGAAGCATTAAATGTTTCTGGATCGTCAAAAAAAGCAGGATTATGATGGATGTTTCGAAATAAAGGTAGTACTTTCCACCCTTTAGGAATTAGGTAACCTGCATTGATAAAGCAGCAGAAATATCAACTTCCACCTCTAAACTAATGGACTTTTTATTTTTCGCCCTTACTAATAATGTGGTTAGAGGTTTTGAGGAAAAAAATAAGATGGGAATTTTATATGTTCTTGCTTTTATGTTCGCACCAAATGTGGTTATATTTTTCTTCCAGAAAAGTATGGAAAACTGCAAAGCATTGCATCATGATACGAAATCTTCCATATCATTCTATGCCTCACTGTAAGATCAACATTTTCTAGCTTATTAAAAGGTTGAAAAATGATAAGGAAAAGTGGAAAATGACTTGATTATATCTGGAGATATTACCTGGATTTTATGGTCATGTTTCTTTGCTTATTTTATCTTAGAAAAACATAATAATAAACTTTGTCAATATCAAATAGTCGCATTTGACTTTATGTTATGTATTTCTGTTCATGAAAAGTAATATTGCATTGTTTAGCTACGTAATTTTTGGGTTGTCTATAGTTGCCACAATATAATTGCCACAAAGGCTGTTGATACACGCATTTGTCGATTACTAGTCATGACCAGGATTATTATCCTAAACTTTATTAATTAAGTTAAGGGTTTTTCTAATCTATACACCAAGTGTTTAGGTTTGATAATTGATATGTATGGCATAGTTAATTAGTGATATTATTCTCATAATTGATATTTGAGGTGATAGTAAATAAGATGTAATTATCATATATGGAATTAGAGTAACACAAAAATTTCTAAAATATACATTAGTAACATACTTACCATCGTAAACAACATCTTGAATTGCTTCTCGATAAGTAAAAGATATAATGCTGGCCATCCTCAAGCTCTCCAGTATAACCTTAATTTTGCACCAATCAAGTATCAATTAGGTTTTTAATACATGTTATAACACCAAGCTCGCTAATCCAAATGAAAAGCAAAGTACAATTGTTGAAACCCATTGAAAGCCCACTTGTGAGTGTCCCACATTGGAGAAAGTGGAAAGATTGTTCCACTTTATAAGGTAGAGGGGTTGCTCCTACTATCACCAATTGGTTTTAGTATGGAACCTCCTTTGGGCTTATAAAGTGGATCAAATCTCTCCTCCTCCTTGTTCGGGTTACCCAGGCCCGTTTCGTATTGTTTCTAAATTTAACATGGTATCGAGCCGGATTGCGGGTCTCGTCTAAACTGGGTATTTGATCGCTACTGGATAAGGATTTACCTCGATAGGATGTCCAACCCCTAAGAGGATTATTGCTCTGACCTTTCCAGTTAGCTCTGAATTTCTAAGGACACTCACAAGTGAGGGGGTGTGTTGAAACCCATTGAAAGCCCACTTGTGAGTGTCCCACATTGGAGAAAGAGGAAAGATTGTTCCACTTTATAAGGTAGAGGGGTTACTCCTACTATCACCAATTGGTTTTAGTATGGAACCTCCTTTGGGCTTATAAAGTGGATCAAATCTCTCCTCCTCCTTGTTCGGGTTACCCAGGCCCGTTTCGTATTGTTTCTAAATTTAACAACAATACTTAAATTTAAAAATTATTCAAGACAATTAGATTTTCCTCTTTTTCATATAGAACCACTAGATTTCTTATGGTCATATTTATCATCACGACCACTATAGAATTTTCAATTTCTAATTAAAAGTATTAACATGTCTTTTGTGCTAACGTCATATATTTCAATGGTAACCTAATCTCTCCATTTTGTAACGTTCTATCATCGTTTTTTTTCGTGACTTACACTTTGTATTTAGTTTTGCAAACTAAATTCACTCTTTACCTTTCATTGCCCCGCATTGATGGCCAAATAAACTCGAAACATCTTTCTCCCAGTTTAATTTACTTCTCAATCTCTCCCTCCTCTTACTAAGAGGATCCCACTACGTTTGATTCCTTCTAATTTACCTTCGTCTTATGTATCTACAGTAACTGACTAGAATATAGAAACGAAAAGGAAGTATTACGTATAAGGAGACGTAGAAGGTTGACAATCTTACCTTATGTGTGACTTGCATCTCCCTAATATGTGTCCACGTTAATGGTTGCTCTCCATTTGCATTAGCTTTGTATATAGTCATTTGCTCTCTCTGAAATGGTCAGCAAAAATACAACAAAGTTGATTAATAAACATTGTGCTTATTTCGTTTGGAACTGATAATTAGTATAGTGAAACGCTACTACTCTCTTTATGGGAGGCTTTTTGGGAGAAGTGTTTTACTTATTTCAGAAAGGAGAAATTAATATTTTAGGATGTTTGGAAACAGTTAACACATTTCTTAAAGTAGAATTAAATTGTACTATTAGTGCCACAAGAAGGGTAAATCATACATGTAACACATTCGATTAATAATCACCTGTATCTCCTCGAGTAATTTGGGGTCGTCAGTAATATACTTCAAAATCCATGTCAACATACTGGCAGCTGTATCTTGAGCAGCAAAAAGAACACCAATGACGTTGTCAATGATTTGATCATCAGTTAAAGTTTTCCCGTCTTCATTAAAATTCAATAAACATCCCAACAGGTCTCTTGTTGTCAATCTTTTCTCTCTTCTCTCGTTCATTATGTCTCTTATGATTTGGCTGAGTCTCCTTCTTGCCTTCATATTATAATGAGTATTAGATTAGAGCTTCAAAACTATAAAGAAATATAATCAACTTAGGAACGTGTTTATGATAAGCAATAAAATTATTAACAATAAGAAAATGGTCTAAAATCGGAAAAGAAAAAAAAGCTTTAGACCAGATGGAGCTAGCTAAAAGAGGATCGACGATTAGTTGGGGTTTGGTCTGAGCTCAATGGTTCGGTCTGGCCCAATTCACGGGATCAAATTTTGAACAGTCCTACTATTGCCAATCAGTTTTAGTATGGAACCTCCTTTAGCCTTGTAAATGGATCGAACTCTCTTCCTCCTTATTGGTTTGCCTAAGCTCATTTTCAGTTCTATCAAATTTATCATAGACGCCTTACATAAGAGCTGCTGAGATGGTAAAACTTACCATAACAGATTTGAAGTAACAAGTGGCAGGTATGATCGTAGGAAAAGAGTTGTAGCCCTTGTCCAACGTGACGTAATTCTCCTTCAGTACTTCATGATAGTAACTGTCCAGCTCACCAAATATGGATAGCACCGCTACGTCGAAAGTGAACTGAACACCAATTAAATTTGTTAACCAACACACGCCCATCATCATATGTTTTCTTTCTAGAATCTACTTGTAATAAAGCATCCAAGAAATAATAAAACTTCTCTGTAGTTTTTGGTAACATCAAATAGTTAAATAGTTGATCTCAGAATGGGAGTGCGAATTGTTAACACGACAAGTAAACCGATTCAAATTTGATCTAAAGTTAATAAGAGAAATATGAACCTAATTGGAACCGAACAACTTAAACTCGACACAATTTAATACCTATATAAAAAGAACCTAATAAAATACAAGTTTTGTAGGGAAGGACCTAATAAAAAAAAATTTATCTAAAAGGACCTATTAAAATACTCTCGATTGTTAACAGGAACCAGTTTATGAATTTCAGGCCAAAATTACTATATTCCGACGTTGACTTTTTGCAATTGGGACACCACAACTACATTTGACACGAATTTTATTGCTTGAAGATTATTTCGCAGACATTTTCCTTCAATTTCTGAAAAAAATTTAGAGTTTTTTTGCCTGAAATTCATAAACTGGTTCCTCTTAACAATCGGAAGAATTTTAATAGGTCCTTTTAGACAAAAAAAAAATTATTAGGCCCTTCCCTACAAAACTTGTATTTTTATTAGGTCCTTTCTGACAAAAAAACCCTTTCCATTTTCATATTTTTAATATATATTGATCGAGCATAATGTTTTTAATACTTACTAGTATGATGTCAATGTTTTAAGTGAAAACATTTTTTCAATTTTTATATATATATATATATATATATATATATATATATATATATATATATATATATACCATAGAAGCAATTCAAAAAAGTTTTGAGTTGGGTTACTACAGTTTCTATTATTGACCGGGTATACTGTGCATATGATACTTCGAACTCCTGTCTATTTTCTTGTTCGTTTGGATGGCTCGAAATGAGCATAAAAGCAGCAAAAATGCAAAACAGGCGGATTCACTAAACAAACTGGTAGAAAGTAGCATTATGTTCAACATGCTTATGATGCACCTATATGTAGAACAAATGTGGAGCTTGCTAAGTTAGACGAATATCATGACATTACCTTCTTCAACTCTTGGAAGACATGAACAACCCGACCGTCGGCCCATAAATTCAAAGTAGATTTGGCAATGAGTTCAATCTTGGGAATGCGAGGCTTAATGGTGTCAAGTGAAAGAGAAGCTTGAACCAATTTCCTAATTTGAGAATGGTATGTACCTTGCTGGAAGAAGATAGCGTTTGTACCAATCAACCTCTCCTTGCTCTTAGGGTAGGTAGGCTTGAACAAGTTAGCCTTTGTCATTAAAACAAATTTTAAGGCCTCTGGATTTGCTAACATGATGCATGGACACCCTAATATTCGGGTCTTAACTACGTCCCCATACCTACAAAATTAATCAGCACAATCACAATTCACAAACTAATTTATAAGGCAGTCAAAATATATATGATGAGAATCCATTTATTTATTTATTTACATTATGATTTGACATGACTTTTTAAATATAAATTAGATTCTCTCAACAAATTAAAGTTGTTCACTTTGTAATTTTAATCCCAACTTTTCAATAGTGACAAAGTTTTTGTAACATAGAAACATGCATGAGGTTGATTGTTAAAGCTCCCAGGATAAAAAAAATTTACTATTGGCTGATTCTTGGTAACTTTGCATGAGTGATTTGATCAAACATAAATCTATAAACATCATATTAGATATTATCGTGTTTATTATAAGAGGAGAACATGATGGAAAACCTTTTCTGCCTGGAGGAGAAAAACACGTGTGGATTTTGAGAGAAAAGTTGAAGAGTTTCTCCTATATATGGCCAACCCAAAGAGCCGGGAGGAAGTTTTGCTCCATATTTAGTAGTTAATCTCCATTGATTTAGCTTCTTAACTACCATTATCATCATTATTAGAATTACTAAACCAGCAAAAATGGTAGACATTCTCTCTCACTTACACACTGTATCTCTCTCCGAAAATAGAAAGGGAGTAATTTAACAGTATGCTACTTTGGGGTTTTAAAAAATTTGAAGATGTTGAGAAAGGAAAGTGCGTGGGTGAGATTATATAGCAACGAAGAGCATGAGGTGGATGATCTTGGGCAATCTAGTGGGGCGGCCCACAAGGACCCCCCACGTAGAGATTGAGGCCTTTTCCAGTTTTCTGTTTAACAAACACGATTTGTAGAGAGATGGCACGTTTGCTCTACCAGCTGTAACCTTATTAAGGCTATAACAGTATAACTTACTTCTATAAGCTACTAGACTACTAGTAGTACTTTATTACTACCTCCGTTTCTTTTTAATTTACTCACTTTTTTTTTTTTTTTTTTTTAAAGAGAAATTTCATTAATTGAAGGCCAAACGGCATCTACAATAGGTATTAAAGAAAAACAAGATACAATTAAACAAGGCTAAATCAAATTCGTCTTCGAAGGAACTACAATGAACCAGATCGAGCAATACAGCGCATCCCCCTTGTATTTGCTGAATCAAGCAGCTATTGATGAGGAAGTCTATCATTTTGATGTAGTTTGAGAAGAACATACTTGATCGAGTCATGTTGACTGCATCCGAGATTTCAATACCTTCATGTTGAGTCTCGAACTTCAACCAATGAGAACAATTTCTCATACCTAAAAACAAAAAAACCATACTCACAACTCCCGTAGGAGAGAAGGAGATTTCCAAAACAGAAACTAAAAACCCCATAGCAGGGTTTGAAAAGATCTCATAAAGAAAGACTAATTTATTAAACAAAACAAGAAAATAAATTAAAAACTGAAAATAAAAAGGGAAAAGGGGCTTACCATGGATGAAATCATCCATGGCAGCCCCTAACTGAAGAAGAAGGGGTAGGGGAGGCTAGGGTTTGAGAGAGAAAAAGAGAGGGGGGAGGCTAGGGTTTTTTAATTTACTCACTTTACTTTGGGGGAGAACCAAGGAGAAAATACAAAAGTATGAGAGATAAACTAAAAAGTGGGTTAAAATATTAAAAAGTGGATGACACGGATGGAAAAAGAGGATAAAGTAGATGAGACATGTTACCAAGAATAGAAAAAGCAACATTGTGTAGATTAAAAAGAAACAGACAAAAAAAAAGTGTATAGATTAAAAAGAAACGGAGGGAGTACAAATATACCTTCGTTTAAATGAAGTATTAGTTAGAACCACTAGTAGAATAATTGTTTATTACTGCTGCTGAATTGCTGCGGTTTTACCCATACGCGGCAATAAAGCACGTCAAAAAAAAGGAAAAATCGAAAATCAACCTATTGCTGCGGTTCTGGGCGAAAACCGCAGCAATAGATATCAACGGGAGATTTTCAAAATTGTTTGACCAATTTGACCGAAACTATTGCTGCGGTTTCTATAAAAACCGCAGCAATAGATTAAAATATTAATACGGTTTTTTAAAGAAACCGCAGCAATAAAAACGAAACCCTAAATATAATATAAGTTGGGCACGCCTCCCTCACTCTTATTTCTCCCTCTCACATCTCACGCACTCCTAACTCCTCCCTCTCTCTCATGGTAGATCTCCCTCACTCTCATTTCTCCCTCTCACATCTCCCTCACTCCAACACTCTGATCTCCCTCTGTCTCGTGTAGAGCCGGTCTTCTTCAACTCTCACGTCGATCTTCCTCTCTCCTTATTCGTTGCCCGTCATTGAACTCTCAACTCCGATCTTCGCGGTCGCCGCCTTTCATCTCGTGTAACACAAACGCCGGTCTCCTTCATCTAATCGCTCGTGGCTCATCACAGACCTCGACTGCGCGAAGCCTCGTCGTTGTCGTCAATCACCAGCCTCGTCGTTGTCCATATCTGATTTTCGTCTTTTCAAATGGCAAGACAAAAACAAGCAAGAGCAGAAGAAGGGCATTCGGCATTCGTAGGCGGGCGCAAAAGAGGAGAGAAAAAATATGACTCGTGTGTGGACGCTTTTGCGCTGCGATGCGTGGACGCTTTTGCGCTGCGATGCGTGGACGCTTTTGCGCTGCGATGCGTGGACGCTTTTGCGCTGCGATGCGTGGACGCTTTTGCGCTGCGATGCGTGGACGTTGTTGACAACAAAAATGGCGAGAACAAAACTCGGTTTTTGAAGTTGTCGACAATGGAGAGTGTGTGTGAGAAAAACTAACGCAAAACACAAAAGCCATATCTGATTTTCCTTTTTTTCGTAAATTGTACTACTTTTTCGTATATTACAAAAGAGGGTGGTTGTATTATTTTTTCGACTGCAGCAATAGTTTTTTTTTTCGTAATTGTTTGTTAATATCCAGATCTAATGTTATGGTGGTTGTATTTTTTTTTGGGATTTTTTTCATTTTTATTTTGTTTAGAATCAATATGATTTTAGGGTTTCTGATTTTTATTTTTTGTTTATTTTATATCTTTTTTTTATCTGTTGGATTTTGTGTATATCATATGTTTTTGTATAAGCATTCTTTGTCATTACTTCTAATTTGTTGTGTTTTATTTTTTTCCTACATTTTTTATTCTTTCAAATTTGATGGTAAAATGCAAAAAAAAAATTATCACTTGTACCAGTACCTATTGCTGCGGTTTTGAGCAAGAACCGCAGCAATACGTTGTATTTTTTTAATAAAAAATAAACATATTGCTGCGGTTTTGGCTAGAAACCGCATCAATATGTGTAACCTTTTGCTGCGGTTTTTGCCAGGAACCGCAGCAATAGCTTGGCCAATTGCTGCGGTCAAAAACCGCAGCAATAGCTTGGCCTATTACTGCGGTCAAAAACCGCAGCAATAGGTTAATTACCTATTGATGCGCCCTTAATTGATGCGCGGCCAAAACCGTCGCAATAGGCCACTTAATGACCGCAGCAATAAGCATTTATTCTACTAGTGAACACTTCTTTTTGAAGGAAATTTCAATTTAGTTGTAACATTACTTATTCTGCTTCTTTTTATATGCGTACGTTCCTTAAAAGTTATACCTCGTGTTATACAATTAATGCGGAATGGATGAAGTACCAAGCATTGCTTGGTTTATTGGTAAATTTTTATATCTCACAATCTTTTAGAGACACATTAGGGTTAAGTATTCCCCTTATTTTTTCCATTACTACTAAGGCCGTGTTCTTTTGGCTTGAACTCAAGAAAAATTGTGAAAGGAAAGTAGCTAAAATAAACTGAAGTGAGCTGAGCTGAGCTGAACTTAACTGAAACTATCTCCAAAAGAACGGGGCCTAATAGCATGTGTTTTTGGGCTGAACTGAACTGTAAGAGAAATCAAACTTAACTGAATTGAAATGGTGCCTAGAAAAACATAGTCTAAAGCCCCTTATCTGTTATTATGGATCGAGTTGTCTTATATGAAGTCATAGTTTAGTAGGGCACTTCTTCTTATCGGTTAAAAAGATAATTAGCTATTGAGTATTATGTGTTGCGTTTCTTTATAGGTTCTTTCCCCAACAATCTTACTTTTGATCTCCTTTTCATTGATTAATTAAAGTTGTACTATTACGTGAGTGATGTGTGACAAACTTAAATTAGAGGGTCCTTGTTTGTTTGTATGTGTTTGCAACAGAATTTGGACAGAAATGAAGGCGGTAATGATGAGCACACTCCATATATACTTGCTTTCTTTTCTAATTATGTGTTTTCGCTAGTTTTTGCACTGAGTATTTATTTTGCATCCGTGCTCAAATAATTTTTATGTTACTTTAACCACCTTTTATACACGGTTTTTATTATTTATATCTATAATACTCCCTCCGTCCCATAATATAGTGCTCACTTCTCATTTTTCACGGGAATTAAGGAAAATGGAAGGAGTAAGTACTTTCTTGGTACCTTTTGTCTTGGAACTAACTCTTTACTTTCTTTTTTCTTTAAATTAAAATAAAAAAGCAATAAATGTTCATTGGAATGGTGTAAAACAATAAATAAGGACACATATTTTAAAAGAAATGTAGGGGTATTTTGGAAACTTTATGTAGAAATGAAGGATAATTTAGTCAAAATAAATTGATAAAAAAGAAAATAGGCACAACATTTTGGGACACCCAAAAAGGAATGTGAGCACTATATTATGGGACGGAGGGAGTAGTACATATTATAATTTATTACTCGCTCCATTTTAAATTATAAGGCATTTGTATTATACGAAAATTTGCTATAAAATTATAAATATTCTAATACCATTAGATTCGGTTTTTAAAAATATTATAATAATATTATTTTTATCAATATTAATTGAGAATAATTAACGGTCAAAGTTTAATCTCGAATATCGTGCATGCCTTATCTTTTGAAACGGAGGGAGTATCGAACTTTGATGTAGAGATAAACTTTTTGCCATCTCATCTTATGAACATACCATCTCGATATTAATCCACAAGAAGGAAACAACTATACGGTAAAACTTCAATAAATATTCACCAAAGCACCTCTCATCTCCGTTGTAATAGGCTACTTGCAGTGGTGATTCCACTTTTTTTTTTTTTTGAAAGAGAAAGTTAATTAATTGTAGGTCAAACGGCATCTACAATAAGTATTAAAGAAAAACAAGATATAATCAAACAAGATCAAATCATATTCATCTTCAAAGAAACTACAATGAACCAGATCGAGCAATACAGCGCAGTCCCCTTGTATTATTTGCTGAATCATGCAGCTATTGATGGTCTTGAACTTCAACCAATAGGAACAATTTCTTACATAGTTTGAGGAAGAAAATTATTGATTTAACCATGTTGACCGCATCCGAATTTCCAATACTTCAATGTTGATGGTCTTGAACTTCAACCAATAGGAACAATTTCTCATACTAATTTTTAAACTTCCACGTGGGAAGAGAATAAAACTAAACTCCAAAATCCCATGAAAGGAGAGGAAGAACCCAAAAATCGGGTAGAAAATTCTCAAAAAGAGAGAGAATAGAAGATTATTAATAACAAAAACAATGAAAACTAGAAGAAAAAAGAAGAATTGGGGGCTTACCACCATCGAAAGGATGATGGCATCCCCAAATTAGAAGAAAGGGATTAGGGTTTTTTGAGGAGGAAGAGGAGAGAGGGGAGAGGAGGAGAGAGTGGTTATGGGTCTTGATGCACATCACGAAGACAAAATTATCTAAATTTGAATTTGTGCTGATCGCAAGTTGAGGTGCAAGGCATTGGCTGAATTTCGGGTTGATGCCAAAGGTGTTACAACCTTCTCACACCCTCGAAGAATAGGGGGTTTTGGGGAATTTATAAAAAAATAAAATAACTTTCAAAATATTATGATCGGTAAAAATAATTTGATTGTACCATATAGGAGTTACAATGGTTATAGGGGATTTTTAACGATCGTGTTGCTTGTTAAGAAGGTTAAATTATTGATTGGATTTGTAATACTTTTTAAATTATAGTTTACCAAGCTCCATGTGAAAATAATGGATTTACTACCTGAAGTATATCAATAGGAGGGTAAAAGTTCCTTAATTAATCACCTGTTCATAAGTTCTTTCTTATTGGAAGCATGACCGTTACCATAACCATGTTCTTGTCAAGCTCCAAAGCAACATAATCATATGTGGGTTGTCTCACAATGAATATAGAGAGAAAACCGACTAATATAATAGTGGGCTATCTTAGTATTACCAAATAGATTACGAACAGGTTATCAGTAAATCTATATGTGGTTATTAATTCTGACATATACTTAATTATGTTTTCATCTCATTTATTGTTACCATGTCATCTACACACTTTATGTAGTGCTCTAGGTGTGTCTTTCGTTAGACACACCATATACCTAGTTTGATGTAACTTTTCTGAATACGAAGATATATGATGAGTTATGATCACCTTTTTATTTTATTTTATATAGTTAAGTTTAATTGAATAATTTTATCTACCTTGATAGAAGTATGGCTTTATGGTATAGTGAATTCCTAATTTGAAATGACTTTAAGGTTTTGGATTATATAGGCTTAACTTTAATAAGTAGTAAGTATTATTACAAAAGAAGTTCAATCCAGTTCAGTGGAGTTGACTTCTCTTTTTCGTAGCTTCAACTCAAGATCGAGGCATTCCCAAAAAATCTCCGCCCTCTCCTTCCTCCCTCCACAACTCCACAGACCACAAGTCACTCCTAAATTAGGAGGCATGTGACTCAGTGAGTCTCACACTTATGACCTACCCTTGAATTATAAAGGCTTAAAACTTTAAAAGTGCTTAACCATAGTTTGAAGAAATAAAAACTTGAAAAATAAAATTGACATTGTTGATGGAAAGTCGTGTTCGTGTACAAGCATTTTATCAATGTGGCTGGGCCCAGAAAAAAAAAAGCCCACAGGATACCTCGTTGCATGAGTCGGCTTCATTTTGACGGGCCCCTAATACTTGATGTTCTTCCAGAATTATCAATTATGTGGTGATGAGATCTCAGTCGTGCAAGATTTTTCCGTCTTTCGCCATTGGTCCCCGATCATCTGATGACTTTTCCTCATCCAACGGTAATTGCTAGACCACCATTAAGCATATTGGGCGGTGCTGATTAAGTTAGATCAATCGAGAAGGTGGGACCCTACTTTTGTTTCCCTATCCTCACTGGCAGCTGCCCCAATTGATGCGGAATAAGATTGTTTTCCCAACTACTGGGGCCGTTTTACCAAAGTAATCATTTTGACACGTCATTTTTAGTTTTTTTTAGTGTGATACTTCCTCCGTTTTTTTATGTACCGTATTGACTTTTGACATGATTTAATTTTGACTTTTCTATGTGAAATCTTGTTATATTCATCTAGTTATATAGTTTCATAATATCAATTTTTATAATTTTTACATACACATAATTAGAGGTATTAATGTTCAAAAATGTGTGTTGTCAAACGTGTCAAGGCATTTAGATACCACAACTGAACAATGAAGGAAGTATCGCTTTCAATCGGTTATCCTTCCATCACGTTTTGTGATCATACTATTGTATGTTTGATGTCGGCATAATTAACTGAATTTTTTTTCATGGTGCAATCAATTCTTTGAAATTATGTTAATTTATGGTAACATTTTGATTATCAAAGCGTCTTGCATAAGGCCAGCTGCAAGCCTGCACCAATAAATATAGGATAAGTATAGGGTCGAATCCACAAGGAAATAGGGTTAAATCAAGAGTTAATTAGCTAACTACAATGAGCTAAATCAATTTTTGGGTTTTTTTGAAAGTTAACAATGATTCTAAAATCTAAATAAATTAGGAAATTTGCAAAGTAAATCAACAAGCAAGTAAAGGAGATAAAATAAGGGTAAAAGAACTAGGGGATTAGGGGATTCACCAACATTCAATCCAAGAATCCAACAATCAAAACCAAGGGGAAACAAATGGGGGATCACAAGGGGAAAATCACGCACATAGGAACTCTAATTACTCTCTCGAGCTAATTAGAGGAGCTTGATTAGTCACTCATGACCTATTCTCATGGCATGAGCAACCAATCTAGCCAAATCAAGCATAACATGATTAATCAAGCTTCCCTAAACTAGAAAATGCCTATTTTCATGGAGATCCTAGTCTAGCAACCAAACTTAGTTTATTCCTAGCTTCATCTCTCGATCCTTCACTAGAAATTCCAAATATGCAAGTTAAGTGGTGATCAAGCACCCAACAAACCAAGTAAAACAAGTTTGATCAACAAGTTCAACCCCAAAAGTTAACCCCCTACCTTAGATCTAGGATCCAAAGAGTAAATGAAGGTTACATCCCTTCCCCTAGTAAGAAACTACTCACACATTATCGAAATAAAACAAAACAAAGCTTGAAATAACTTCATCACCATAACCATGGAGGAAAAAGAGAAAAATGCAAATAATCAACTAATAAAGCAAGATCTAAACAAACAAAGCATGAAATAATCAGCCGAATAAGGACACCTTCTGGGCCTCACAATCAATCTGAGCCTTGAATCTTCCCAGCCAATCCATCCCCAAAACTACATCGAGATCTGACAACTCAAACTCAACTAAGTCGGACGGAAAGTTCACCCCAACTATCACTAAAGGTACTTGACTATGCAACCTAGTACAATTAAACATTTCCCCTGATGGCAATGCAATTTCTAATGAAATAGACAATGGACTGCTTAACTGGAGCTTTTCTACTAAAGTGCTAGAAATAAATGAATGAGATGCTCCTGAATCATATAACACTTTGACAGACAGAGAATTAATGAAAAAGGTTCCAACTACTACCTCATAAACATTCTCAGCCTCACGGCGGTTCATGACGAAATCTCTGCCTTTAGACTGATTCCCCATCTCTGATTTAACACCAACATTCGAAAAAACTAACTTTTGTTGATCATTCTGAGGGGCCTTACTACTCGGGTCAGGTTTGACTGCAGGTTCTCCACCAACTTTTCACTCATACTCCCGGTGCACCAATTTATGACAATAATGACATGTCACCAAGTTGCCCTCACAATCCTTTCTAGGGTGGTTCTTATCACACCTTTTGCAGAAAAAGGTTCTCTCAACTTTCTTCCCATTCCATTGGTTTCCATTAGGTTCCGACTAAGGTACCTATTGTCTTTTTCAGTTTGGTTAAATCCACCATTGGGCTTAGGCTTCTTATCTCCACTTTGTTGATTCCCATTGCTGTTATACTTCCTCTTTTCCCAAGAGGAGGTCCCTTTAAGCTCTTTTCCTTTAATCCCATATAAGTGAGCAGCTCTACCATAAATTTCATCTAGAGTCTCAAAAGTTACACCTCCCAGCTTACTTTGGAGAGTTAAGGTTAACCCTTGCTCAAACCTTTGAGCCTTCAAAGTCTCATATGGTACTATCTCAGGTGCGAACCTCATTAACTCCAAAAATTTGCTATAATACTCATTAACAGACATAGTCCCCATCCTCAGGTTGGTGAACTCCATAGCCTTTTGCTTCCTTAAGTACGGAGGGTAAAACTTAGTCCTCAAGGCATCTTTAAACTCGTTCCACCCAAAGTTCGGATCCTCTAAAAGATCATCTTCACTTTGTTTCCACCATAGGTCTGCCTCATCTCTCAAATAATAAACATCATTATTAACTCTAAGGTTTTCAGGGCACACTATGGCATCAAAAAGCTTATCAAATTCTCGGATCCAGTTTTCTAAGCTAGCTGGGCACTCTTTCCCATGGTAAGTCGGAGGTTTGACTGCTGCTACCCTCTTAAAGACCTCACCAAAACTATCGGTCTCACTATGCTTGGTTTCTTGATTAGCTATCACCCGAGTAATGTTTTCGGTTATCTTTCTTTGGCCTTCTAACCATAGAACTCATACTCCTTCTCCTTCTTTATGCCATTCTACTAGAAATAAGAGTGTTTGAGGATAAATCTCAACTAACATTCATAGAATAGTTGTGTAACTACCAAACACTTCAATAAACATGTAAGTATACAACTAGTTCAAAATATAGCAATCGCATACTTCATATATCATGGCCAAATATTAGGCCTTATACATAACAACTACTAGAATATTTGAGTGTATCAATATTTTCTTAAGACAACTAGGCCGCTTCATGGCCAAAACAAAACTATATATGTCTAGGTTACTGAAGACTTCAAACTCTGGGTAGTCTGCCTTAAGAACATTCTCCAGTTCATCAATGGCCATATAATCAGATAGGCCTGAGTATTCTCGAGAGGTGAAAAAAAAATACACATAATACTACTATTTGCTAGTTAAAGCAACATGACTTCCTTGCATGTCCCATACATAGGGAATACCATAAACTTGCAACCAAACTTAGTTTATTCCTAGCTTCATCTCTCGATCCTTCACTAGAAATTCCAAATATGCAAGTTAAGTGGTGATCAAGCACCCAACAAACCAAGTAAAACAAGTTTGATCAACAAGTTCAACCCCAAAAGTTAACCCCCTACCTTAGATCTAGGATCCAAAGAGTAAATGAAGGTTACATCCCTTTCCCTAGTAAGAAACTACTCACACATTATGGAAATAAAACAAAACAAAGCTTGAAATAACTTCATCACCATAACCATGGAGGAAAAAGAGAAAAATGCCAATAATCAACTAATAAAGCAAGATCTAAGCAAACAAAGCATGAAATAAAGCAAGAATAATGGAAGAAAAGAAGAAAATAAACAAAGATTACCAACTTTAAGCTTTCATAAATGAAGAATGGAGATCCAAAAGCTTCAAACTTCCACTTTTCTCTCTCCTAGGGTTTTGCTCTAAACTTGAATGCTAAAACAAGATCTAATTTCTCTCTAATCTCTAATTAATAATTGCCTAAGTTAAAATAAGAGGAGTCCCTCTTATATAGTCATAAGAAATAAAACATAAAAATTACAAAACAGCCCCCGCATAAAAGGCACTAAAATCGCAAAACGTTTCGGAAAAATAACTCAGGCAGGGCGGGTGAGATGACCGGGCGCTTGGGTTGAGGTTGAACCGGGTGGGTCAAGTTTGACCCGGGCGGGTCGGACCAACATGATTGAAATTTGAGTTTCCGCAGATTGACCCGGGCGGGTCAGTTGACCCGAGCGCTCGGGTCAGTTTTCAGTTTCGTCAGTTCATTTTCAAACGGTCATATCTCACTCGTTTTTCATCGGAATTGAGCTTGTGACCACTTGTTGGAAAGATATTGAGCCAAACTTTCATCTCCAATTTGAATCGCTCAAAAAATATTTTGTGTGCTGAAAGTTATGGCCATTTGAAGTTGACCCTTGTGCGCAAACCCTTCCAAAACTTCTTATATTTGCCCCCGGAACTCGGTTATGCTTCTTTGATGCTTCCTTGACCTTCCTCTTCGATATTAATATTCGGGGTTTGTGCAAGTGTCCTCCAAGCATGCTCCTAAGTCCTGAAATAAAACAAATCGCCCAAAGAAAATGCATACAAGAAGGAAAATTGCACAAATTAAGGAAATAGCTAACAAACTAGCCTAAACTAATTCAAAAACAACTATAATACCAACTAAAAACTATCAAAAAGTAAAGCAATAAACAAGACATCAAACTCCCCCAATCTAGATCTTTGCTTGTCCTCAAGCAAAATAGATTAAAACACAAGTAGGAGAATGAAAACTTATTTGAAAACAAAATGAAGAAGGAAGAGGGAAGAAAAATGAAAAAGGAAGGAAGGATTAAGAATTTACACTAACTCATTTTTTTGTAGGAATCACGATTGCATTTAGCACATGCAACAAGCTCTTTAAACCCCTAGATCGCTCTAGAGGGCGAGTAGGATCTCGTGAGGGTTTCCAAAGAGTTTTCAAACCCACAACTCTAGTTTTCATCAACAATTTATTCAATCAAATTCAAGAGTAATGCCCAAGTCCACTATCAATGAAATGGTTCACAAGCAAGGATAGAGAGCAACTTTCAAAACAACTAATTTTCAAGTGTACTCATAGGTTATGGGTAGAGAAAGCAACTAATCATGATTGCAAAAGATACTTAATTAGACTTTTTACTCGCTCATTAGAGAACACCTAGCTATCCAATAGATTTAGAGCCCTTCAAGTGTTATAGAAGCTCAAACCACTAGTCCACCATCCCTAGACACACAAATATGCCTTAGACTCCACTCTACTCAAAACTTTAGAAAAATTAGTACTAAGTGTGGGAGGCATCCACAAATTGACCTCTTTTATTGGAATTCTTCTATTCCTTTTGCTTTTCGTTTTTCTTCACTTTTTTTTCTTCTTTTTTCACGCCATTTTTTACTGTTTTTGGCTTTTTCTTTTTCCCTTATTACGGGAATTTTTGCTATACAAAAGAAAAGTAACTACTCACTAAAGAGAAACATGAGAACTCGTGGCTTTTTGTACCACTTATTACAAACGAAAAGAAGTAAAATCTAAGCTTTTTGTAGAGTTTCGTTTGGGGACATGATGAGCATATCTAGGGACACATAGGGACCACAAATTTGAAGCTAAATTTATTCTAACATGAGCAACATAGTCAGGATTCAAGACTAGACATCCAATTGAGCATTCATTGGTTTCATTTTGGTTGATTCTAATGCAATCAAGATTAATTACCTCCTAAAGCACCACAACCCAAGCTCACACTCTTCCAAAAGGAGCCTCTAAACATATAATATACTCAAAATCCAAGCAAGGAATCCACATATATCATCAACTAGCATCTTCCTTGGGCAAGGAAATCAAAACTTTATTCAAAGCTAAAACTTCTTTTTGTTTTTCTTTGTTTTTTTTTTTTTTTTTTTTTTTTTGCTATTTTTGCTCTTTTTCAAAATTTCTTTTTATTTTTTTTAGAACTAAAAACAAAGATTGAAAAAGAAGGGAAAGAAAAGGAAAGGAAAGAAAGCTAAAACAAAGAAAGAAGATAAAAAAAAATTGTTTTTTGGGTTTTTTTTTAAATAAATGATTTTTTTTCTTTTTTCTGAAAATGAGTAAAAAAAAATATAAATTTCCCCCAAGCTAGCGGATAATTACTCCCCCAAGCTAGAAGAAAGCATTGTCCTCAATGCATGAACAAGAGAATCAAAAAGGGGGGAAGGGAAGGGAAGGGGAAGGTTAACCAACAAACCAACATGCCAAACGAGGGTCAAAGTATGCAAATGAGTACATACAACCAAACTAAAATCAAATAAAAGCTCTCAAAATAAAGAAAATTATAAGAAAGAAAGAAAATAAAAGCAATAAGTACGGGTTACCTCCCGAGAGTGCTCTTTTTAAGGTCGATAGCTCGACCATGTGTGAGGTCATCATGGAGGGCGGAAAGAGTAGTCCTCAAAGTTGATGGGGGGAAATCTTTGAAATATCAAGCCATGAGTTTCATTAGTTGATCTTTTGTCATCTTTCACAGCTTGCATTGAATCACACAAAGGGCCATGCCATCCATCATAAACCCAATCATGCACATCCCAAGTCTTGAGGCTCACCACTTCATGACTACATGCATCTATGTGGTCCACATTCTTCATGAGTGGAGTCATATTGGTTTTCTTGGATGCAAACTCCATTTTTTCTTTACAAGTGGGAGGAAGCTTAGTACTCTTCTTCTTCTTCAATGGGGCTTCGAATACCTTAAATTTTGCTTCTTTCGGATGATCAATAGAAACCTTGTTCACGACTTTCTTGAGGTTGCAAACTTCACCTCCCCTTTCTTGTTTCTTCCTTGATATCACATCGTGAAAGGGGTGTCTTACCTCATTCAAGGCCTTAAGACTTGATAGATCTTGCTCAAGAGTGTCCATCCGATGCACTTCTTCCATGATGGGGGCTTTCATACTTTTGTTAAATGCAAATGCCATTTTTTCATCTCCGACCGTCAAAGTCATGATATCTCTCTTCATATCCACAAGCACCCCGACCGTTTTCAAGAAGGGTCTTCCCAAGATGAGAGGCACTTGAGAGTCCTCTTCCATCTCCATCACAACAAAATCACAAGGGATAAAGACTCTCCCTACTTGCACCGGCACATCTTCCAATTCTCCAACGGGGACCTTAACCGAACGATCCACCAATTGTATTACTCTTCTAGTAGGTTTAAGCTCAAAGTTGAGCTTTCTTGCAATTGAAAGCGGCATGAGGCTAACACTCGCCCCTAGGTCGGCCAATGCTCTTTTTGACTCTAAATTTCCAATTCTCACGGGGATAAAGAAAGAACCCGAATCTTCTAGTTTTTCGGGGAGCTTGTTTTGGAGAACCGCACTAACCTCGGCGGTGAGAGCAATAGTAGAACTTTCCTCAAGTTTAGACTTGTTGGAGAGAAGTTCTTTGAGAAATTTAGCATAGGTAGGAATTTGAGCCATAGCTTGGAGAAATGGAATGTGCACTTGTAGACCCTTCATTACTTCAAGGAATTTGACAAACTTGTCATTGAGTTGCTTCTTCATTAACCGTTGAGGATATGGAACCGGAGGAGTGTAGTTCTTCATTGGAAGAGACTTTTTGCTTGATTTCTCAGTTTCAACTATTATAGGAGTTCCATCCTCTTGAACGTCTTCCACAATGACTTCTTCAACCTCTTTACCCACTCCATTATCGACATTCTCACTCTCCTTGGAAGGACTAATATCATCAAGTTCGGGAATCTTAGGACCCTCATAGAGTCATAGTGAGCCCCGGATCTCAAAGTGATGGCTTTAACTTGATCTCAAATAATGGGTTCACTACTACAAAAAGCGTGTTTTCGCGACGCTTTTTAACCCATTTGGCGACGCCAAAAAGCGTCGCGAAATTTGCTCTCGACGCTGTCAAAAAGCGTTGCGCCAATTGAGTTGGTAAATAACGATGCCTAAAAGTGTCGCCATTCTCGACGCCTAACTGAGTCTCCAATTGTCTCGACGCGTTAAAGCATCTCCATTCGCGATGACTTGCAGTACCTTGCCGCGTCTAAATCTTGACGCTTTTTGGCGTCGTGAAAAGAGAAGTTGGTTCAAATTTTAATATTTGTTTAGCAAAATTTCTTGGCTATAAAAGTGTTTCGATTTTTGTAGTCTCTTTTTGCTATTTTCCCGAATTTTAACAAATCTATATATATATATATAAACACACACACATTTACTCTAGAATAAAACAAATATTAAAACTTGAAGATATATATATATACATATATATAAGATAAAAAAAATGCTTTGATCAATATATTATAAATGTATACTAATATAATTAAAATCCATACAAATATTGCATATTCACAAAAATCCTAGCCAATATTTTTCTATAAACATAATTGCAAATTGTATGTCGTAGTTAAGTCTAATAAAAATATCCAAAGTGAAGTAGCCTTGAAAATAAGCTAACTAATAAGATATAGCTAGCAAAATAGATGATACAATTGTAGCAACTTTGAAGCCATCCGTTCTTGATCTGTTGCGCCTTCATTATTTTTGAGTACCTTCAAAAGGAGAAAAAAAAATACAAAAAATATAATCAGTAATGATAATATGTGTTTGGTGTTCGTCAAATCGAGAACTATATAAAGTGGCTCATATTCTAAAGTAATCTTGTCCATAATATTTGATAATTTTATTATCCCTGTTCATAATTTTACATTTTAATATATAGCACTAACCATTTAAACCCAAAAGCATCCAAAGCATATACTATAGTATAACGTAAATCTTAAACTTACAAATCTAGCCAATAGAAAATTTTGGGGATTATAGAAGAGTAAAGGATTACGATGAATCCCATAAAAGAGCAGAATAATCCTAAGGAAGTTGACAGCAAGAAGGAGAAAAGAGGAGCACTGAGTTTTCTATTGATCAAAAAAGAAACATGCAGTATGCCCAAGAACCATATAGATCCTGTTCTACACAAGTCCAAGAAGTAATATTGAGCGTTTGTGGAGCTTCGATTATTCCTACTGGGGTTTCAACAAGGTAATGTAGCCTAAATAACTTATCAAGTGAACCAAAGCTTTCAGGTAAAGAGGTGACAGCAGTATCCTCCATCATAAGTATACGCAAAGACTTCAATCTTCCTATGTCATCTGGAAGGCTCCTTAGCTTTTGGAATTTGTTCAAGTTTAACCATGTAAGATTTTCCAACTCCACTATGGACTTTGGGGTTGTGTTATGGCAGCACCTTCAACATATAGATTGATAAGATTTGAAATGTTACCCACTAAATCTGGTAGTTTTTCAAGTAAAGTGCAATTAGACAGTCAAAGTTCCTCCAGAAAGTTCAAGCAACATATCTCGTCTGGTAGTACTTTTATGTCTCTGTTATTTAACTCAAGATCAACAATGGAAGCTAACCCTCCTACTGAAACGGGCATATTAAGAAGAGAACGACATCTTCCTAGTAATAAGACTCTAAGACACTTTAGTGAGCAGAAATAATAAGCTCTTTCAAAGAAAGTAGAGACCCTATGCATTCAGGTAGGCTTTTTATCTGACGACAATCATTGAGACTGAGCACTTCAAGCTGTGTAAGGCTAAATAGACATGCTCAGTTATTGCTGTTCTGTCGAGAAATATAAGCATATGACAGTTCTAGACAGCAGCACAAGGTAAAAAAGTTTCAATTAGATGAATGATTCTAATTATACAAGTTGCTGCTGGAATTATTTTTTCATATTTGATTGATTAGTTTGATGTATAATTTGCACAATCTAAGATGAACTAACTTATAATCCAAAACCAGATTAAGAGTGATCTAACAAGGCAATTAGCATATACTAACCAGTTCCGAGCAAGAGCATCAAGGTAATAAACAACATCACCTAGGCACCAAGTGGAAAATGAGGTACTTAAAGTCTACAAAACAAAATGAGAAGCATTAAGAAAATAAAACTACAAAATTATCTAACAAGATCTATGTCAGCTAGAGACTTTAAAGACAAAAAAATTCCAAAGCGTAAAATTTAATATTATAACAGAAGTAAAGGATTTCAGATGACCTTAAACTTAAGACAACTTTCGAACAGTTTCTCAAGTATCATCTTTGATTGAAATGGATGCCCTAAGAAAAACAACTCCAACTTTATGGTCAAGATCAGTCAGTTTTGGAATAATAAGTTATACTTACATCCACAAGGCAAGTGAATTCACATGACTAACTGGAGTACATTGTAAATTAGACTATAACTTGTAACCTTTCGTACCTTTACATAGTTCATTGATTAAAGAAAATATAAAGCAGAGCAAGCAGAAGTTCACATATAAGTAGTAACTTTGACTTATACCAGTTAAATATAAAGGAAAAAAAATTAATGTCTTAATCAAAGTTTGAAGTCTCAAAGAATTAGCAGTTTAGTTGAAAAAGTTATATTCTAGCAAATTACATCCATATCCCATTATAACTTGAAATGCAGCAACTCACTGAAGGCATTCTCTGGTCATTATTTAAACGAAGAAAGAAAGGGAAACAGGAAAAATGCATAATAAGCCCTAGAAAAGCATTGCAATTTTGTCAAGACAAAAACTTGGACTAATGAATTGCAAATCCTTACGAAGTATGCAAATTAAGAGAGCTAATTAGAAAAATGTGAGAGTACCTTTTGGAAACATGTAAAATAAGAGAACTCATCAATCTTATTTTAATTAGAAAAATCTATAAGAACTGAGCTAATAGCTCGTATTATTTTTAGTGAGTACTTCTATTGAGTACTTTTAGCCAATACTTATGTTCAAGAGTTCTACTAGAAACAACTAACAAGAAACACAATCTCGTGCTCACCAGTAGCCTTTTTCGCGAACTTCATTAAAGCAATTGCTCCATCTACTACATGAGAGGGCCTTAATTGACAAAGCAAATGATCTAATTTAGATCTTATAAGTGTGGGTAATAGCTTAGAGAAATATGAAACATATATTTAGAAACCTTAGTACAACATCATTACATATTACATTGAACAATATATCAACAAAATCAAATGAATTGATTTATTGGAGATTTAACAAGGGTCATTATTAGAGAAATTCAGAAGAAGAAAAAAACACATAAAAACGTAATAAGCATCAGTAGCAACACCATTACACTAACGATAGTTACACAAAAGAGCAACAATGCAGATCTAAAAGCATTTTTCTTCACACAATGTAGAATTTCAGTCTCCATAATCAAAGTAAAGCTACTTTACTAAACCCCTAAGGCTAATCATCCATCTCAAATTGTCAGAAGCACATCTCCCATTTTCCTAATATAAATTTGAAAATCTACCCACTACATTCCTTAAAAACCCATAAATCAAAAACATTATTATTTCCAAAATAATTTAGAGTTTACCGGAATTTAGACTTTGCAAGAACATCATTTGTAGCATAAAGCTTCATTAGGTATATCTTAAGATGCTCATCAGATTCAGTAGGAAGAGCCCTGAAACTGCTCCAGATTGAAATTTTAAAAAATAAATACAAATTACGTAAACTTTCAGGATTTAAATGAAAGACCAAAGTTGGATTGAAATGAAGGAGAGGAATGATGAAGAACTAGCCCATTTCTGACTAGCAAAATCCCTATATCTCTCTCTTCTTTTCTCAATCTCTGAAAGGTTTTCAATGGCTTAATACCCAATAAATCAAAAGAAAATTAATCAAAGATAAGGCAGCATCTCCAGAATACGATTACATTCTAATTAGGAACTCACTCAACTATTTTGTGGAAACAAAAACCCTAGATCGCTTAAAAATATAAATCAGACTAAAGAAGCCAAATTCACAAGAAACTCTTTGAATTCGAAATATGTTTGTTTTTTATTTGCACAAATCACAACAATCATGCAAATTATAAGAAAAAAAATGACAAATTGTAAATTAACTACATACCAGTGAGAAGCGACTATAATTTGAGCAAAGGGACAATGCGAATTAGAGTATAAATTGCAAGCATGAAAACCTTTTAGGGTGCAATTGCTGATAATCGAAGTTTTTTTTTTGTGAGGAGAGATGATAATCGAAGTTGTGGCAATAGGATGAAAGAGAATTTTGAGGGTTTCAGTTTTGAGGGATATGAGAGTGGTGAGGCAGAACTGCAGAAGTAGTGGGTAGATGGGCTCATGGGCTTCGCTTTGTTTTTTCCTCAAAAATTTCGGATTCGCGGGCTATGTGTGGGATAATGTTTGCCACGTGCTTCATTTTCTATCTCAACGTATTTCTGCGTCGACATAACACGCAAAGTAAAAGTTGGCCCAACGCTCGCAGGGAGGCGTCGAGGAGAATGCGTCCCAAAAATACTCTTTTTGTAGTAGTGGTTGGCTAGGAAGTTAGGTGGAAGAGTTTGAAGAGTTGTTGCTCACTTGTTGTGCGACTTGGGCAAGTTGGGTTTCAATGATCTTATTGTGGGCATTCATTTGTTGGAGGGAAGTGTGTATGTATCCAAACTTCCTATCGTTATCGGCATTGATTTTTGTTTGTTGAGCTAGGAAGAGTTGGAGGGTTGATTCTAAGGAAGATTGTTTTGGTTGATTTGGTTCAAAGGGAGCTCTAGGAGGTGGTTGTGTGAATGTTTCTTGGGGGTTATGGAATCCGGGTGGTCTAGCTTGGTAAGGTTGGGGTGGTTGAGGGTTCTTCCATCGTCCACTCGCATTGTTATTCCATCTTGCTTGGTTGTTGAAGTTAGGATTTCCCTCACCCCTAGTATTCACCCATGCAACATGGTCCATAGACCCACCACAATAAGAGCTAGCGTGGTCCGACCCACGACAAATCTCACAAGAAAAAGCTTGGGAGGTGCTTTGGCTAGGAGATGCCAAGCTTACCTTTTCCAATTTCTTGACAAGGGTATCAAGTTTTGCATTGATGTGGTCAATGGCATCAAGATCATACTTGCCTTTGCTTGCACTCTTCTTGCTTGTGGTTCTAGTAGAATTCCCCCAAGAGTAGTGTCTTACTACCTCTTCAATTGTAGGCTCAATAGTGTCAACCGAAAGCATTGTTAGTTGGCCTCCCGCACCCGAATCAAGGCTTGCACGGGTCATAGGAAGGAGACCATCATAGAAGCTTTGCATAAGCATCCATTGACTATAACCATGGTGAGGACAAGATCTTCGAATATCCTTGAACCTATCCGAAGCTCCATACAATGTCTCATCCTCCTCTTGAGAGAAATTAGCTATCTTCCTCCTAGCTTCGGAGGTCTTCTCTTGAGAATAGAACTCATCCACAAAAGCCGTGGTAACTTGTGCCCAAGTTGTCAAAGAGTCTTCCGGAATGGATTGCAACCATTTCTTAGCCTTACCTGTAACACCACGGAGTTTCGCTCATAATTTATTCGAGTTGTTTTCCCTTAGTTATTATTTTTCCGTTAAAATTAGAATATTTTACTTCTTTAAAAAAAATATATATCTTATATTATTTATTTTCAACTCTTAAAATGTCATATTTATATTATTTATTTGATTAGAAATTATATATTTTCTATTATTTAGAAATACGTGTTTGAGTTAGTATTTTTATTTATTCGATTTGAGCGCGTTTGGACCGTCGCACGACCTTTTAATGTGAAGTTTGAAGCTCCTAAAAGCTGTCCACAAAATCAGAATATTAGAAGCATTGGAGGGGCTTTTGAGCACCTTATAACCCCCCTTTTGTAACCCCCCATTTATTAAGCCATTGAACTCATTATTGTAGCTGTTGTAACCTTCTTATTTACACCCTTTTATCATCTTATGAAACTAGTTTATGGACAGCAAAAATCAGTCCAAATTCTTCCTTCTATTCGACCATTTGAAGAGTCAAAGTTGAGAGGGGAATTCATCTCGGTTTTTCCTGCCGCACCTTCACGAAAATGACTATCATTGGAGATCTAACCGTTGGATTGCCCTGAATTTTGGAAAGCATGTTGAGGACATCTGGACCTTCCTTGTGACCAGAGAGATTTTGAATCAGAGCTGTAAATTATCGGGAATCGTGATCAGAGCAGAGCAGCACATAGAGGAATTTATGGTGTTCAAGAAGGAGAATTCCGGAATGGATTGCAACCATTTCTTAGCCTTACCCACAAGAGAAAAATGAAATAGGTTGAGCCTCACAAACTCTTGACTCACGTTGTTTTGATTCACCGTGGCACATAGCTCCAGGAAGTTAGCCAAATGCTCAAGAGGGCACTCATGAGTCATACCCCCATATGGCTCTTGTTTGATCATGCGAATCAAATGCGGAGAAAATTCGAAGTTGGCGGTAGTAGTTAGGCGACGAATACCACTTTTTTTTAGTCGCAAAATTAACCAATTAGCTAATGTTAACCGCTGCTTCCCCGGCAACGGTGCCAAAATTTGACGGGTGGTTATAAACTCGCCAAATATAACCTAATTTACCCAATATAGGATAAGTATAGGGTCGAATCCACAAGGAAATAGGGTTAAATCAAGAGTTAATTAGCTAACTACAATGAGCTAAATCAATTTTTGGGTTTTTTTGAAAGTTAACAATGATTCTAAAATTTAAATAAACTAGGAAATTTACAAAGTAAATCAACAAGCAAGTAAAGGAGATAAAATAAGGGTAAAAGAACTAGGGGATTAGGGGATTCACCAACATTCAATCCAAGAATCCAACAATCAAAACCAAGGGGAAACAAATGGGGGATCACAAGGGGAAAATCACGCACATAGGAACTCTAATTACTCTCTCGAGCTAATTAGAGGAGCTTGATTAGTCACTCATGACCTATTCTCATGGCATGAGCAACCAATCTAGCCAAATCAAGCACAACATGATTAATCAAGCTTCCCTAAACTAGAAAATGCCTATTTTCATGGAGATCCTAGTCTAGCAACCAAACTTAGTTTATTCCTAGCTTCATCTCTCGATCCTTAACTAGAAATTCCAAATATGCAAGTTAAGTGGTGATCAAGCACCCAACAAACCAAGTAAAACAAGTTTGATCAACAAGTTCAACCCCAAAAGTTAACCCCCTAGCTTAGATCTAGGATCCAAAGAGTAAATGAAGGATACTTCCCTTCCCCTAGTAAGAAACTACTCACACATTATGGAAATAAAACAAAACAAAGCTTGAAATAACTTCATCACCATAACCATGGAGGAAAAAGAGAAAAATACAAATAATCAACTAATAAAGCAAGATCTAAACAAACAAAGCATGAAATAAGCAAGAATAATGGAAGAAAAGAAGAAAATAAACAAAGATTACCAACTTTAAGCTTTCATAAATGAAGAATGGAGATCCAAAAGCTTCAAACTTCCACTTTTCTCTCTCCTAAGGTTCTGCTCTAAACTTGAATGCTAAAACAAGATCTAATTTCTCTCTAATCTCTAATTAATAATTGCCTAAGTTAAAATAAGAGGAGTCCCTCTTATATAGTCATAAGAAATAAAACAGAAAAATTACAAAACAGCCCCCAAATAAAAAGCACTAAAATCGCAAAATGTTTCCGGAAAAAATAACCCGACCCGGGCGGGTGAGATGACCCGAGCGCTCGGGTTGAGGTTAACCCGGGCGGGTCGGACCAACAGGATTGAAATGTGAGTTTTCCGCAGATTGACCCGGGCGGGTCAGTTAACCCGAGCGCTCGGGTCAGTTTTCAGTTTCGTCAGTTTATTTTCAAACGGTCATATCTCACTCGTTTTTCATCGGAATTGAGCTTGTGACCACTTGTTGGAAAGATATTGAGCCAAACTTTCATCTACAACTTGGATCGCTCAAAAAATATTTTGTGTGCTGAAAGTTATGGCCATTTGAAGTTGACCCTTGTGCGCAAACCCTTCCAAAACTTCTTATATTTGCCCCCAGAACTCGGTTATGCTTCCTTGATGCATCCTTGACCTTCCTCTTCGATATTAATATTTTGGGTTTGTGCAAGTGTCCTCCAAGCATGCTCCTAAGTCCTGAAATGAAACAAATCGCCCAAAGAAAATGCATACAAGAAGGAAAATTGCACAAATTAAGGAAATAGCTAACAAACTAGCCTAAACTAATTCAAAAACAACTATAATACCAACTAAAAACTATCAAAAAGTAAAGCAATAAACAAGACATCAGGCCTCACGCGCGCACGTATCAGCGCGTCAACTCATTTTTTAAAGGGTTATATATCACTCGTTTCTCATCGAAATTGAGCTTCTGACCAGGTGTTGGAAAGCTATCGTGTCAAAAATTTATTTCCAACTTGAATATTCCCAAGATATTGAGTATGCTGTGAGATATGACATATTGAAATTGATCACCCTTATGCATCCTTATGAACACATGGAGTTACTTGTATGAATATGTGGTTACTCTTAACAATAAAAGGGTGTTACTAAATGTGGTTACTTTTATATAACATACTGGAATACTAATCAATTTACTTTTATGAACGAATGAGGTTACTTTTGTGAACATTTAATTTGGGGTTATCGTATGATTAAATAGGATCGTCGTATGTAGGGGTGATAATGAGCTCGGCCTGTTTGCGAACAGTTCGGGCTCAGCTCGGTCAAAGCTCAGTCAAAGCTCGGCTCGGATTCGAGCTCGATTCGAGACCTTGACGAGCCAAGCTGAACTAGGCCAAGCTCGGCTCGAAAAGCTCGTGAACAAGCTTGGTTATTATTTTATATAAAAAAAATTAATATAACTTAAAGCCTTTAAAAAGTTAAAACACTTTAAAAAGTTATTATACGTATCCTTTTATACAATTTTTTACATTAAACAATTCATGTCTTCTCTTTTTGTATACTTTTAGATCTAGTTTGTCGATTATTTATGTATATTTGTAAGTAATTCATTTGGCTAGCATGTAAAATGAAATGAAATACGTTTATTCGTGGTACTTTTGAATTTAGTCTATAATTCAACAAGATTTGTCAAATGTCGAATATGAATTTTCTGTTTGGTTTAATGTTGTGTTGATTTATTCTTAATTTGTCTCAAATCAAGCACGAGCTCGAGCCTTGAGAAAAGCTCATGAGCTCGAGCCAAGCTTCACTCATCGAGCTCGTCGAGCCGAGCTAAATAATAAACGAGCCGAGCCCAATACAGTTCGGGCTCGACTCGTGCGATAAGCACCCCTAGTCGTATGATTAAATGAGGTTATTGTTGTGAACAAATGAGGTTACTCGTATGAATAAAAGGGGTTACTTTTGTGAACAATTGAGGTTACTCGTGTTATTAAATAGGGTCGTCGTATGATTAAGTGAGGTTACTCGTATGAAAAAATGAAGTTACTTTTGTGACCAATTGAGGTTATGTGTATGATTAAATAGGGTTGTCGTCGTATGATTAAAATGAGGCTACTCGTATGATAAATGATGTTACTTTTGTGAACGATTTACTCGTATGATTAAACAACATCAACATATGAATGAATGAGGTTACTCTTGTGAACGAATGAGATTACTCGTATGAATAAATGAGGTTACTCGTATGAATAAAATTTTATCGAAAAAGTAGATGTGATAGTAGTTGGTGGTGTACTTTTTTATTGGAGGAGAGAGAAAGTTGGGTAACTTTATATTAATAAAGGTAGAGTGTGAGCCAAAGGAGTATAAAAGAAATAATATAGTATGTAACACCCCCAAATTACTCGCTTTTAAATAAATAATTTAGTAAATAATATTTGAGTAATTTAGGAGTATTACCGCCACGTGACTAACACACTTTCGGCAACCAACTACTAACTAACAAAATAACTTGCAGCGGAAGACTTTCACCAAAAATAATAATGCTACTTTATTAATAAAAGTAAATATTGTCTCAATACTCAAAATAAATAAAACAACCTAGTCTAGGTGAAGATCCCCTTCCTAGTATGCTCCCATGCACATCCAAAATTCACCTGCAAAACTGCTTACCAAAAAGGTAAACAGAGCAAAGCCAAATAGGAAAAAGGAAATACGCGTCAGTATAAAACTGAGTACGAAATGTACTAGATAAGTAACATATTTGTTAGTTCGCAATATTTTTCATTTTGGAAACTCCATCACTAATAATTCAAGAATAACTCTTTAAGAATAAACTATTTTCAAATACTTTAATAATAATTCAAGAATAACCTTTTAAGAACAAACTCTTTCCAAACACTTAAATAATAATTCAAGAATAACCTTTTAAGAACAAACTCTTTCCAAATAACTTGGATTAAAAATAATCTTGAAAACAATTCCTCTTTTTATCTCCCCTTCTATTTCCTAAGTGTGCACACCCCCCAAGCTAGTCATCCCATCACATATCTATATCAAGGGGTAACAATAATTGCCAACAAGTAGTGGACTTTGAAGCATGAATCCTTCTTGATGTTAATCAAGCGGTAGTAATAATAATATGACTTGTAAGTCATGAATAAACCTCCTTTTCTCATAAACAACTTTTTGAACATTCAAAGTTCATAAAAACCAATCAACCTTTCCTTGTAAAAATAATTTTATTTTCCAAAAAGGATAACAAAACTTCTATATAAAAATGCTTGATAAAATCATTCCTTCTTTTCACTTCCAAGAGTGAATAATAAAATATTGTAACCATTTCAAACCAAATTTATAAACCAATCAACCATTAAATCAATAAACAACTTTATCACATAAAACCACATTTCAAAAGATTTAGCTACATAACGTACCTTGATCTTGCACAAAGAGTATACTAGTATCTCCACTTAGTCTTAATCTTGAACGATCTCCTAACAAACCAATAATATAAAAATCTAATAAGTAACTTATCACATGAACTTAATCATGATCTTAAACATGAATAACCTATCATGAGCATAATTTTTTTTGAGTAAGAAATATGGAAATCTTTTTCTTAACCCAAAGAGAATTGGAACTTGAATAAGAATATAAAACTAGAATAGGTGAAAAAGAGAAGGAAGAACCTTGAAGTAAGAGAGTATGGATTCATCAAAGTTTTTGTGTGGAAAAGATGGCTTAAGGTATGGGGTATTTATAAGAGTAGAATAGGTAGTACTTAATTTTCAAAATTAAATAGTTTGTAACATTCACCATAAATTAGGAGATTAAACCAAGATTTGTAACTTCCATCATAAATTTGGAAGTTTTAAGAAACAAAACCCCCTCCTCATGTACTATGAATCCTGTCAAAAGATATGGCCCCAAAAAAAAATTTCTTTTTTTTTTTTGGAAATTTTTTTACAAGGATTTAAAACCAAAAGCTTAACAAATCCAATTTTGGCGTCATCTCCCGCCAAAATCATTTAAAAACGAGTGAACTTTATAAAATACCCTTTGCTTAAAATATTTATATTAGAAAATAAATATTTTAATTACTTGAATAAATACTCAAAAATATAGGGTATTACAGTATACTCCCCTTAAAAGAAATTTCGACCTCGAAACGGATTAAAAGCCAAAATTGCAGTTTCTGACTCAAATGCTCATGTCTAAAATGCATATAATGACTCAAAAATATGTTAAAATGCAATAACTATGGTAAAAGCGCGAAACTCTATCGCATTCTACCCCCCTTAAAAGGAGTTACGACCCCGTAACTCGACAACTAACCTTGGAAAACAACGCCGAATATTTCTTGCGCATATCCGCTTCATCTTCCCATGTTGCTTCCTCAGTATGATGGTTTGACCATAATACTTTGACTAATCTTACATCCTTAGTCCGAGTACTTCTAACTTTACTATCAAGGATTCTTACAGGTCTTTCCTCGTAAGTCAAACTATCATCTAATTCAATGGTCTCACGTTGCAGCACATGAGACACATCCGGAATATACTTCCTTAACTGAGATATATGGAATACGTCATGGACTCCTCTTAAGTCATTTGGCAAATCTAACTTATATGCCACTTTCCCTATCTTCTTTAACACCTCATATGGCCCGATATACTTTGGGCTTAACTTTCCCATCTTCCCAAATCGCATCACCCCTTGTCCCCTTTCATTGGAGATATTTTCAACAATACCTTCTCTCCAACCTGAAACTCTTCATCCCTCCGCTTCAAATCAGCATAACTCTTCTGTCGATCTTGAGCTGCCTTGATCTTTTCCTGAATCACTTTCACTTGCTTCACCGTCTCTTCGAGGAACTCGGGTCCAAGCACCACGGTTTCACTAGTGTCATTCCAGCAGACTGGACTTCTACACTTCCGACCATATAAAGCCTCAAACGGAGCCATACCAATACTTGCATGATGACTGTTGTTGTAGGAAAATTCTATCAAATCCAAGAAATCCTCCCACGAACCCTGATGCTCCATAACACAAGATCGCAACATATCTTCTAAAGTCTGAATCGTTCATTCTATTTGCCCATCTGTAGTCGGATGAAAAGCTGTACTCATTAACAAATTAGTACCCAAAGCCTTCTGCAAACTCTGCCAAAAGTTGGACAAGAACCGCGAATCACGATCCGAAACAATGTCCTTAGACACACCATGATATTTCACCACCCACTTCACATATGCTTTAGCCAATTGATCCATCGACCAAGTACTTTTCATAGGTATGAAAGTTGCGGATTTAGTTAAACGATCTACCACCACCCAAATCGTATCATTTCCAGCCTTAGTCCTTGGTAATGTAGACACAAAATCCATTGATATAGAATCCCATTTCGAACTCGGAATATCCAAATGATGAACCTTCCCTTGCGGTCTCTTGTGCTCACACTTGACCTTTTGGCATGTGAGACACTTAGCCACGAACTCTGCTACCTCTCGCTTCATGTTTGGCCACCAGAACGTTTGCTTCATGTCCTTATACAACTTATCACCACCTGGGTGTACATAATAAGGTGAGCTATGAGCTTCTTCCATTAATTTCCGCTTCAACGTAACTCTTCTCTATTACTTGGTATACACCACCTCCCTTTGAACCGGATACTTCCATCATCAGCTATCTCGAATCCTTTCCAACTTTTCATCCTTTGATTGACCCTCCCTAATCTTATCATAGATCGAGGGTTGAACTGACAAAGAACCCAACAATTCTTCAACACCTCCTTCTTCCAGTACCTCCAATGACAGTTTTTGAAACTCTACACACAACTGACTAGGCAGCACCATTGCATTAATTGAATGACTCGACTTTCGACTCAATGCATCAGCAACAACATTAGCTTTCCCTTCATGATACTGGATCTCCAAATCATAATCCTTGATCAACTCCAACCACCTCCTCTGCCTCATGTTCAACTCCTTCTGAGTGAAAATATACTTTAAGCTCTTATGATCCGTGTACAACTTACACATTGCCCCATACAAGTAGTGTCGCCATATCTTCAAAGCAAACACTATTGCAACTAATTCAAGATCATGGGTTGTATAATTCAACTCATATGGTTTTAACTGCCTAGAAGCATAAGCGATGACCTTCCTGTTCTGCATCACCCAAATTTCGAAGCATCACTATAAACATCATACTGTTGACTCTCATCAGGTAGAGCCAAAACAGGTGTTGTAGTCAACCTTTCCTTCAACGCCGAAAAATCTTCCTCACACTCTGTAGTCCAGACAAACTTACATTCTTTCTTCATCAGGCTAGTCATTGGTCTCGAGATCTTCGAGAAACCCTTCACAAATCTTCGATAGTAACCAGCTAACCCAAGAAAACTCATTATATCAGACACCGTCTTCGGTGTTGGCCACTCACGCACTGCTTGAATCTTAGCAGGATCCACCGAAACTCCTTCCTTTGAGATAACATGTCATAAAAATGCAACCTCATCCAACCAAAACTCACACTTAGAGAGCTTGGCGTACAACTTATTCTCTCTCAGGGTGGACAAATCTTCCCTCAAATGCAACTCATGACTGCTCCTATCCTTCGAATATATCAAAATTTCATCTGTAAACACGACCACATATTTATCCAAATATGGCCTGAAAATCCTATGCATCAAATCCATGAACACTGCAGGTGCGTTGGTCAGACCAAACAACATCAATGTGAACTCATAGTGACCATAACGCGTCCTAAATGCAGTCTAGGAATATCACCCTCAGCAATCCTTAATTGGTGATAACCTGACCTCAAATCTATCTTCGAGAAAATCCCCGCTCCTTTCAACTGATCAAATAAATCATCTATTCTCAGAAGCAGATACTTTTTCTTGATCGTCACATTGTTCAACTCCCGGTAATCAATGCACAACCTCAAACTACCATCTTTCTTTTTCACGAACAATACAGGTGCACCCCAAGGAGACGAACTAGATCTTATATACCCTTTTTCCAACAACTCCTCCAACTGAACTTTTAACTCTTTCATCTTAGTTGGAGCCATTCTTTATGGAGCCTTTGAAATAGGTCCGGTTCCTGACATCAAATTGATGGTGAACTCAAGATCCCTAACAGGTGGCATACCCGTTATCTCTTTAGGAAACACGTCAGGAAACTCAGATACAATCGGAACCTCCCTATTCTCATCTTCCTTTTAATTCCTTTAAACTCCACATAAGAATAACGGACACCCCTTCTTCACATAAGATTGAATTCTCATCGCAAACACTATCTTCACTCCATTCTCCTTCCCAAGCTTCCTTAAAGTCACCATTTCTTTCTTAGGGTCGAATAAGGACACCTTCTGGGCCTCACAATCAATCTGAGCCTTGAAACTTCCCAGCCAATCCATCCCCAAAACTACATCGAGATCTGACAACTCAAACTCAACTAAGTCGGACGGAAAGTTCACCCCAACTATCACTAAAGGTACTTGACTATGCAACCTAGTACAATTAAACATTTCCCCTGATGGCAATGCAATTTCTAATGAAATAGACAATGGACTGCTTAGCTGGAGCTTTTCTACTAAAGTGCTAGAAATAAATGAATGAGATGCTCCTGAATCATATAACACTTTGACAGACAGAGAATTAATGAAAAAGGTTCCAACTACTACCTTATAAACATTCTCAGCCTCACGACGGTTCATGACGAAATCTCTGCCTTTAGACTGATTCCCTATCTTTGATTTAACACCAACATTCGAAAAAACTAACTTTTGTTGATCATTCTGAGGGGCCTTACTACTCGGGTCAGGTTTGACTGCAGGTTCTCCACCAACTTTTCACTCATACTCCCGGTGCACCAATTTATGACAATAACGACATGTCACCAAGTTGCCCTCACAATCCTTTCCAGGGTGGTTCTTATCACACCTTTTGCAGAAAAAGGTTCTCTCAACTTTCTTCTGATTCCCTTGGTTTCCATTAGGTTCCGACTAGGGTACCTATTGTCATTCTCAGTTTGGTTAAATCCACCATTGGGCTTAGGCTTCTTATCTCCACTTTGTTGATTCCCATTCTTTGTTATACTTCCTCTTTTCCCAAGAGGAGGTCCCTTCAAGCTCTTTTCCTTTAATCCCATATAAGTGAGCGGCTCTACCAAAAATTTCATCTAGAGTCTCAAAAGTTACACCTCCCAGCTTACTTTGGAGAGTTAAGGTTAACCCTTGCTCAAACCTTTGAGCCTTCAAAGTCTCATATGGTACTATCTCAGGTGCGAACCTCATTAACTCCAAAAATTTGCTATAATACTCATTAACAGACATAGTCCCCATCCTCAGGTTGGTGAACTCCATAGCCTTTTGCTTCCTTTTGTACGGAGGGTAAAACTTAGTCCTCAAGGCATCTTTAAACTCGTTCCACCCAAAGTTCGGATCCTCTAAAAGATCATCTTCACTTTGTTTCCACCATAGGTCTGCCTCATCTCTCAAATAATAAACATCATTATTAACTCTAAGGTTTTCAGGGCACACTATGGCATCAAAAAGCTTATCAAATTCTCGGATCCAGTTTTCTAAGCTAGTCGGATACTTTTTCCCATGGTAAGTCGGAGGTTTGACTGCTGCTACCCTCTTAAATACCTCACCAAAGCTATCGGTCTCACTATGCTTGGTTTCTTGATTAGCTATCACCTGAGTAATGTTTTCAGTTATCTTTGCTGGCCTTCTAACCATAGAACTCATACTCCTTCTCCTTCTTTATGCCATTCTACTAGAAATAAGAGTGTTTGAGGATAAATCTCAACTAACATTCATAGAATAGTTGTGTAACTACCAAACACTTCAATAAACATGTAAGTATACAACTAGTTCAAAATATAGCAATCGCATACTTCATATATCATGGCCAAATATTAGGCCTTATACATAACAACTACTAGAATATTTGAGTGTATCAATATTTTCTTAAGACAACTAGGCCGCTTCATAGCCAAAACAAAACTATATATGTCTAGGTTACTGAAGACTTCAAACTCTGGGTTGTCTGCCTTAATAACATTCTCCAGCTCATCAATGGCCATATAATCAGATAGGCCTGAGTATTCTCGAGAGGTGAAAAAAAAAATACACATAATACTACTATTTGCTAGTTAAAGAAACATGACTTCCTTGCATGTCCCATACATAGGGAATACCATAAACTTGCAACCAAACTTAGTTTATTCCTAGCTTCATCTCTCGATCCTTCACTAGAAATTCCAAATATGCAAGTTAAGTGGTGATCAAGCACCCAACAAACCAAGTAAAACAAGTTTGATCAACAAGTGCAACCCCAAAAGTTAACCCCCTACCTTAAATCTAGGATCCAAAGAGTAAATGAAGGTTACATCCCTTCCCCTAGTAAGAAACTACTCACACATTATGGAAATAAAACAAAACAAAGCTTGAAATAACTTCATCACCATAACCATGGAGGAAAAGAGAAAAATACCAATAATCGACTAATAAAGCAAGATCTAAGCAAACAAAGCATGAAATAAAGCAAGAATAATGGAAGAAAAGAAGAAAATAAACAAAGATTACCAACTTTAAGCTTTCATAAATGAAGAATGGAGATCCAAAAGCTTGAACTTCCACTTTTCTCTCTCCTAGGGTTTTGCTCTAAACTTGAATGCTAAAACAAGATCTAATTTCTCTCTAATCTCTAATTAATAATTGCCTAAGTTAAAATAAGAGGAGTCCCTCTTATATAGTCATAAGAAATAAAACATAAAAATTACAAAACAGCCCCCGCATAAAAGGCACTAAAATCGCAAAACGTTTCCGGAAAAATAACCCGACCCGGGCGGATGAGATGACCCGGGTGCTTGGGTTGAGGTTGAACCGGGCGGGTCAAGTTTGACCCGGGAGCGTCGGACCAACATGATTGAAATTTGAGTTTCCTTGATTAACCGGGGGCGGGTCGGTTGACCCGAGCGCTCGGGTCAGTTTTCAGTTTCGTCAGTTCATTTTCAAACGGTCATATCTCACTCGTTTTTCATCGGAATTGAGCTTGTGACCACTTGTTGGAAAGATATTGAGCCAAACTTTCATCTCCAATTTGAATCGCTCAAAAAATATTTTGTGTGCTGAAAGTTATGGCCATTTGAAGTTGACCCTTGTGCGCAAACCCTTCCAAAACTTCTTATATTTGCCCCCGGAACTCGGTTATGCTTCTTTGATGCTTCCTTGACCTTCCTCTTCGATATTAATATTCGGGGTTTGTGCAAGTGTCCTCCAAGCATGCTCCTAAGTCCTGAAATAAAACAAATCGCCCAAAGAAAATGCATACAAGAAGGAAAATTGCACAAATTAAGGAAATAGCTAACAAACTAGCCTAAACTAATTCAAAAACAACTATAATACCAACTAAAAACTATCAAAAAGTAAAGCAATAAACAAGACATCAAACTCCCCCAATCTAGATCTTTGCTTGTCCTCGAAGCAAAATAGATTAAAACACAAGTAGGAGAATGAAAACTTATTTGAAAACAAAATGAAGAAGGAAGAGGGAAGAAAAATGAAAAAGGAAGGAAGGATTAAGAATTTACACTAACTCATTTTTGTAGGAATCACGATTGCATTTAGCACATGCAACAAGCTCTTTAAACCCCTAGATCGCTCTAGAGGGCGAGTAGGATCTCGCGAGGGTTTCCAAAGAGTTTTCAAACCCACAACTCTAGTTTTCATCAACAATTTATTCAATCAAATTCAAGAGTAATGCCCAAGTCCACTATCAATGAAATGGTTCACAAGCAAGGATAGAGAGCAACTTTCAAAACAACTAATTTTCAAGTGTACTCATAGGTTATGGGTAGAGAAAGCAACTAATCATGATTGCAAAAGATACTTAATTAGACTTTTTACTCGCTCATTAGAGAACACCTAGCTATCCAATAGATTTAGAGCCCTTCAAGTGTTATAGAAGCTCAAACCACTAGTCCACCATCCCTAGACACACAAATATGCCTTAGACTCCACTCTACTCAAAACTTTAGAAAAATTAGTACTAAGTGTGGGAGGCATCCACAAATTGACCTCTTTTATTGGAATTCTTCTATTCCTTTTGCTTTTCGTTTTTCTTCACTTTTTTTTCTTCTTTTTTCACGCCATTTTTTTGTTTTTGGCTTTTTCTTTTTCCCTTATTACGGGAATTTTTGCTATACAAAAGAGAAGTAACTACTCACTAAAGAGAAACATGAGAACTCGTGGCTTTTTGTACCACTTATTACAAACGAAAAGAAGTAAAATCTAAGCTTTTTGTAGAGTTTCGTTTGGGGACATGATGAGCATATCTAGGGACACATAGGGACCACAAATTTGAAGTTAAATTTATTCTAACATGAGCAACATAGTCAAGATTCAAGACTAGACATCCAATTGAGCATTCATTGGTTTCATTTTGGTTGATTCTAATGCAATCAAGATTAATTACCTCCTAAAGCACCACAACCCAAGCTCACACTCTTCCAAAGGAGCCTCTAAACATATAATATACTCAAAATCCAAGCAAGAAATCCACATATATCATCAACTAGCATCTTCCTTGGGAAAGGAAATCAAAACTTTATTCAAAGCTAAAACTTCTTTTTGTTTTTCTTTGTTTTTTAATTTTTTTTTTTTTTGCTATTTTTGCTCTTTTTCAAAATTTCTTTTTATTTTTTTTAGAACTAAAAACAAAGATTGAAAAAGAAGGGAAAGAAAAGGAAAGGAAAGAAAACTAAAACAAAGAAAGAAGATAAAAAAAAATTGTTTTTGGGTTTTTTTTTAAATAAATGATTTTTTTTTCTTTTTTCTGAAAATGAGTAAAAAAAATATAAATTTCCCACAAGCTAGCGAATAATTACTCCCCCAAGCTAGAAGAAAGCATTGTCCTCAACGCATGAACAAGAGAATCAAGGGGGGGAAAGGAAGGGAAGGGGAAGGTTAACCAACAAACCAACATGCCAAACGAGGGTCAAAGTATGCAAATGAGTACATACAACCAAACTAAAATCAAATAAAAGCTCTCAAAATAAAGAAAATTATAAGAAAGAAAGAAAGAAAATAAAAGCAATAAGTACGGGTTACCTCCCGAGAGTGCTCTTTTTAAGGTCGATAGCTCGACCATGTGTGAGGTCATCATGGAGGGCGGAAAGAGTAGTCCTCAAAGTTGATGGGGGGAAATCTTTGAAATATCAAGCCATGAGTTTCATTAGTTGATCTTTTGTCATCTTTCACAGCTTGCATTGAATCACACAAAGGGCCATGCCATCCATCATAAACCCAATCATGCACATCCCAAGTCTTGAGGCTCACCACTTCATGACTACATGCATCTATGTGGTCCACATTCTTCATGAGTGGAGTCATATTGGTTTTCTTGGATGCAAACTCCATTTTTTCTTTACAAGTGGGAGGAAGCTTAGTACTCTTCTTCTTCTTCAATGGGGCTTCGAATACCTTAAACTTTGCTTCTTTCGGATGATCAATAGAAACCTTGTTCACGACTTTCTTGAGGTTGCAAACTTCACCTCCCCTTTCTTGTTTCCTCCTTGATATCACATCGTGAAAGGGGTGTCTTACCTCATTCAAGGCCTTAAGACTTGATAGATCTTGCTCAAGAGTGTCCATCCGATGCACTTCTTCCATGATGGGGGCTTTCATACTTTTGTTAAATGCAAATGCCATTTTTTCATCTCCGGCCAAGTCAAAGTCATGATATCTCTCTTCATATCCACAAGCACCCGACCGTTTTCAAGAAGGGTCTTCCCAAGATGAGAGGCACTTGAGAGTCCTCTTCCATCTCCATCACAACAAAATCACAAGGGATAAAGACTCTCCCTACTTGCACCTAGGCACATCTTCCAATTCTCCAACGGGGACCTTTAACGGAACGATCCACCAATTGTATTACTCTTCTAGTAGGTTTAAGCTCAAAGTTGAGCTTTCTTGCAATTGAAAGCGGCATGAGGCTAACACTCGCCCCTAGGTCGGTCAATGCTCTTTTTGACTCTAAATTTCCAATTCTCACGGGGATAGAGAAAGAACCCGGATCTTCTAGTTTTTCGGGGAGCTTGTTTTGGAGAACCGCACTAACCTCGGCGGTGAGAGCAATAGTAGAACTTTCCTCAAGTTTAGACTTATTGGAGAGAAGTTCTTTGAGAAATTTAGCATACGTAGGAATTTGAGCCATAGCTTGGAGAAATGGAATGTGCACTTGTAGACCCAAACTTGTCATTGAGTTGCTTCTTCATTAACCGTTGAGGATATGGAACCGGAGGAGTGTAGTTCTTCATTGGAAGAGACTTTTTTCTTGATTTCTCAGTTTCAACTATTATAGGAGTTCCATCCTCTTGAACGTCTTCCACAATGACTTCTTCAACCTCTTTACCCACTCCACTATCGACATTCTCACTCTCCTTGGAAGGACTAACATCATCAAGTTCGGGAATCTTAGGACCCTCATAGACTCATAGTGAGCCCCGGATCTCATAGTGATGGCTTTAACTTGATCTCGAATAATGGGTTCACTACTACAAAAAGCGTGTTTTCGCGACGCTTTTTAACCCATTTGGCGACGCCAAAAAGCGTCGCGAAATTTGCTCTCGACGCTGTCAAAAAGCGTTGCGCCAATTGAGTTGGTAAATAACGATGCCTAAAAGTGTCGCCATTCTCGACGCCTAACTGAGTCTCCAATTGTCTCGACGCGTTAAAGCATCTTCATTCGCGATGACTTGCAGTACCTTGCCGCGTCTAAATCTTGACGCTTTTTGGCGTCGTGAAAAGAGTATTTGGTTCAAATTTTAATATTTGTTTAGCAAAATTTCTTAGCTATAAAAGTGTTTCGATTTTTGTAGTCCCTTTTTGCTATTTTCCCGAATTTTAACAAATCTATATATATATATATAAACACACACATTTACTCTAGAATAAAACAAACATTGAAACTTGAAGATATATATATATACATATATATAAGATAAAAAAAATGCTTTGATCAATATATTATAAATGTATACTAATATAATTAAAATCCATACAAATATTGCATATTCACCAAAATCCTAGCCAATATTTTTCTATAAACATAATTGCAAATTGTATGTCGTAGTTAAGTCTAATAAAAATATCCAAAGTGAAGTAGCCTTGAAAATAAGCTAACTAATAAGATCTAGCTAGCAAAATAGATGATACAATTGTAGCGACTTTGAAGCCATCCGTTCTTGATCTGTTGCACCTTCATGATTTTTGAGTACCTTCAAAAGGAGAAAAAAAAAAGACAAAAAATATAATCAGTAATGATAATATGTGTTTGGTGTTCGTCAAATCGAGAACTATATAATGTGGCTCATATTCTAAAGTAATCTTGTCCATAATATTTGATAATTTTATTATCCTTGTTCATAATTTTACATTTTAATATATATCACTAACCATTTAAACCCAAAAGCATCCAAAGCATATTCTATAGTATAACGTAAACCTTAAACTTACAAATCTAGCCAATAGAAAATTTTGGGGATTATAGAAGAGTAAAGGATTACGATGAATCCCATAAAAGAGCAGAATAATCCTAAGGAAGTTGACAGCAAGAAGGAGAAAAGAGGAGCACTGAGTTTTCTATTGATCAAACAAGAAACATGCAGTATGCCCAAGAACCATATAGATCTGTTCTACACAAGTCCAGAAGTAATATTGAGCGTTTGTGGAGCTTCGATTATTCCTCTTTGGGGTTTCAACAAGGTAATGTAGCCTAAATAACTTATCAAGTGAACCAAAGCTTTCAGGTAAAGAGGTGACAGTAGTATCCTCCATCATAAGTATACGCAAAGACTTCAATCTTCCTATGTCATCTGGAAGGCTCCTTAGCTTTTGGCACTTGTTCAAGTTTAACCATGTAAGATTTTCCAACTCCACTATGGACTTTGGGGTTGTGTTATGGCAGCACCTTCAACATATAGATTGATAAGATTTGAAATGTTACCCACTAAATCTGGTAGTTTTTCAAGTAAACTGCAATTAGACAGTCGGAGTACCTCCAGAAAGTTCAAGCAACATATCTTGTCTGGTAGTACTTTTATGTCTCTGTTATTTAACTCAAGCTCAACAATGGAAGCTAACCCTCCCCTCTTGAAACGGGCATATTAAGAAGAGAACGGCATCTTCCTAGTAATAAGACTCTAAGAGACTTTAGTGCAAATAATAAGCTCTTTAAATGACCACATGCATTCGGGTAGGCTTTTTATCGACGACAATCATTGAGGCGAGCACTTCAAGGTTTGTGTAAGGCTAAATAGACATGCTCGGTTATTGCATTACTGTAGAAATATAAGCATATGACAGGTTCTAGATAGCGGCCTAAGGTAAAAAAGTTTCAATTAGATGAATGATTCTAATTATACAAGTTCTTCTTTGGAATTATTTTTCATATTTGATTGATTAGTTTGATGTATAATTTGCACAATCTAAGATGAACTAACTTATAATCCAAAACCAGATTAAGAGTGATCTAACAAGGCAATTAGCATATACTAACCCGGTTAGAGCAAGAGCATCGAGGTAATAAACAACATCACCTAGGCACCAAGTGGAAAATGAGGTACTTAAAGTCTACAAAACAAAATGAGAAACATTAAGAAAATAAAACTACAAAATTATCTAACAAGATCTATGTCAGCTAGAGACTTTAAAGACAAAAAATTCCAAAGCGTAAAATTTAAAATTATAACAGAAGTAAAGGATTTCAGATGACCTTAAACTTAAGACAACTTTCGAACAGTTTCTCAAGTCTCATCTTTGATTGAAATGGATGCCCTAAGAAAAATAACTCCAACTTTATGGTCAAGATCAGTCAGTTTTCGAATAATAAGTTATACTTACATCCACAAGGCAAGTGAATTCACATGACTAACTGGAGTACATTGTAAATTAGACTATAACTTGTAACCTTTCGTACCTTTACATAGTTCATTGATTAAAGAAAATATAAAGCAGAGCAAGCAGAAGTTCACATATAAGTAGTAACTTTGACTTATACCAGTTAAATATAAAGGAAAAAAAACTTAATGTCTTAATCAAAGTTTGAAGTCTCAAAGAATTAGCAGTTTAGTTGAAAAAGTTATATTCTAGCAAATTACATCCATATCCCATTATAACTTGAAATGCAGCAACTCACTAAAGGCATTATCTGGTCATTATTTAAACGAAGAAAGAAAGGGAAACAGTAAAAATGCATAATAAGCCCTAGAAAAACATTGCAATTTTTTCAAGACAAAAACTTGGACTAATGAATTGCAAATCCTTACGAAGTATGCAAATTAAGAGAGCTAATTAGAAAAATGTGAGAGTACCTTTTGGAAACATGTAAAATAAGAGAACTCATCAATCTTATTTTAATTAGAAAAATCTATAAGAACTGAGCTAATAGCTCGTATTATTTTTAGTGAGTACTTCTATTGAGTACTTTTAGCCAATACTTATGTTCAAGAGTTCTACTAAAAACAACTAACAAGAAACACAATCTCGTGCTCACCAGTAGCCTTTTTCGCGAACTTCATTAAAGCAATTGCTCCATCTACTACATGAGAGGGCCTTAATTGACAAAGCAAATGATCTAATTTAGATCTTATAAGTGTGGGTAATAGCTTAGAGAAATATGAAACATATATTTAGAAATCTTAGTACAACATCATTACATATTACATTGAACAATATATCAACAAAATCAAATGAATTGATTTATTGGAGATTTAACAAGGGTCATTATTAGAGAAATTCAGAAGAAGAAAAAAACACATAAAAACGTAATAAGCATCAGTAGCAACACCATTACACTAACGATAGTTACACAAAAGAGCAACAATGTAGATCTAAAAGCATTTTTCTTCACACAATGTAGAATTTCAGTCTCCATAATCAAAGTAAAGCTACTTTACTAAACCTCTAAGGCTAATCATCCATCTCAGATTGTCAGAAGCACATCTCCCATTTTCCTAATATAAATTTGAAAATCTACCCACTACATTCCTTAAAAACCCATAAATCAAAAACATTATTATTTCCAAAATAATTTAGAGTTTACCAGAATTTAGACTTTGCAAGAACATCATTTGTAGCATAAAGCTTCATTAGGTATATCTTAAGATGCTCATCGGATTCGGTAGGAAGAGCCACAAGCTGCTCAGATTGAAATTTTAAAAAATAAATACAAATTATGCAAACTTTCAGGATTTAAATGAAAGACCAAAGTTGGATTGAAATGAAGGAGAGGAATAATGAAGAACTAGCCCATTTCTGACTAGCAAAATCCCTATATCTCTCTCATCTTTTCTCACTCTCTGAAAGGTTTTCGATGGCTTAATACCCAATAAATCAAAAGAAAATTAATCAAAGATAAGGCAGCATCTCCAGAATACGATTACATTCTAATTAGGAACTCGCTCAACTATTTTGTGGAAACAAAAACCCTAGATCGCTTAAAAAAAATCAGACTAAAGAAGCCAAATTCACAAGAAACTCTTTGAATTCGAAATATGTTTGTTTTTTATTCGCACAAATAACAAACATCATGCAAATTATAAGAAAAAAAAAACGACAAATTGTAAATTAACTACATACCAGGTGAAGCGACAATAATTTAAGCAAAGGGACAATGCGAATTAGAGTATAAATTGCAAACGGGGAAAACCTTTTAGGGTGCAATTGCGATAATCGATGTTTTTTTTTGTGTGAGGAGAGATGATAATCGAAGTTGTGGCAAAGGGATGAGAGAGAATTTTGAGGGTTTCGGTTTTGAGAAATATGAGATTGGTGAGGCGGAAGCTGAAGTAGTGGGTAGATGGGCTCATGGACTTTGCTTTGTTTTTTTCCTCAAAAATTTCGGATTCGCGGGCTATGTGTGGGATAATGTTTGCCACGTGCTTCATTTTCTATCTCAACGTATTTCTGCGTCGACATAACACGCAAAGTAAAAGTTGGCCCAACGCTCGCAGGGAGGCATCGAGGAGAATGCGTCCCAAGAATACTCTTTTTGTAGTAGTGGTTGGCTAGGAAGTTGGGTGGAAGAGTTTGAAGAGTTGTTGCTCACTTGTTGAGCGACTTGGGCAAGTTGGGTTTCAATGATCTTATTGTGGGCATTCATTTGTTGGAGGGAAGTGTGTATGTCTCCAAACTTCCTATCGTTATCGGCATTGATTTTTGTTTGTTGAGCTAGGAAGAGTTGGAGGGTTGATTCTAAGGAAGATTGTTTTGGTTGATTTGGTTCAAAGGGAGCTCTAGGGGGTGGTTGTGTGAATGTTTCTTGGGGGTTATGGAATCCGGGTGGTCTAGCTTGGTAAGGTTGGGGTGGTTGAGGGTTCTTCCATCGTCCACTCGCATTGTTATTCCATCTTGCTTGGTTGTTGAAGTTAGGATTTCCCTCACCCCTAGTATTCACCCATGCACCATGGTCCATAGACCCACCACAATAAGAGCTAGCGTGGTCAGCCCACGATAAATCTCACAAGAAAAAGCTTGGGAGGTGCTTTGGCTAGGAGATGCCAAGCTTACCTTTTCCAATTTCTTGACAAGGGTATCAAGTTTTGCATTGATGTGGTCAATGGCATCAAGATCATACTTGCCTTTGCTTGCACTCTTCTTGCTTGTGGTTCTAGTAGAATTCCCCAAGAGTAGTGTCTTACTACCTCTTCAATTGTAGGCTCAATAGTGTCAACCGAAAGCTTTGTTAGTTGGTCTCCCGCACCCGAAGCAAGGCTTGCACGGGTCAGAGGAAGGAGACCATCATACAAGCTTTGCATAAGCATCCATTGACTATAACCATGGTGAGGACAAGATCTTCGAATATCCTTGAACCTATCCGAAGCTCCATACAATGTCTCATCCTCCTCTTGAGAGAAATTAGCTATCTTCCTCCTAGCTTCGGAGGTCTTCTCTTGAGAATAGAACTCATCCACAAAAGCCGTGGTAACTTGTGCCCAAGTTGTCAAAGAGTCTTCCGGAATGGATTGCAACCATTTCTTAGCCTTACCTGTAACACCACGGATTTTCGCTCATAATTTATTCGAGTTGTTTTCCCTTAGTTATTATTTTTCCGTTAAAATTAGAATATTTTACTTCTTAAAAATATTATATCTTATATTATTTATTTTCAACTCTTAAAATGTCATATTTATATTATTTATTTGATTAGAAATTATATATTTTCTATTATTTAGAAATACGTGTTTGAGTTAGTATTTTTATTTATTCGATTTGAGCGCGTTTGGACCGTCGCACGACCTTTTAATGTGAAGTTTGAAGCTCCTAAAAGCTGTCCACAAAATCGAGAATATTAGAAGCATTGGAGGGGCTTTTGAGCACCTTATAACCCCCCTTTTGTAACCCCCATTTATTAAGCCATTGAACTCATTATTGTAGGCTGTTGTAACCTTCCTATTTACACCCTTTTATCATCTTATGAAACTAGTTTATGGACAGCAAAAATCAGTCCAAATTCTTCCTTCTATTCGACCATTTGAAGAGTCAAAGTTGAGAGGGGAATTCATCTCGGTTTTTCTGCCGCACCTTCACGAAAATGACTATCACTGGAGATCTAACCGTTGGATTGCCCTGAATTTTGGAAAGCATGTTGAGGACATCTGGACCTTCCTTGTGACTGGAGAGATTTTGAATCGGAGCTTTCAATTATCGGGAATCGTGATCGGAGCGAAGCGACACATAGAGGAATTTATGGTGTTCAAGAAGGAGAATGCAAGCAATTGGAGGTCTTCAAAGGTAACTAACGGTGACCCTAGGTTGATTAGTATTTGTATAGGAATTATATTAGTTCTAATAGTTGAGTTTGGGTTAGTAATATGTTAGGAATTGGGTGGGAAAATTATATGTTTTTATGGTTGTTCTTGTCGAGTTCATGAGATTATTGTTTGGTTAGCATATTTGTGATTACTTTGTTTATTTGTATAGTATGTGTTTAGATTTTGTATAATCTTAGTTCAAAGCATGTTATACGTCGGGTTTAAGGCTCGTTAGAGGTTGAATGTGGATGAGTAATGATGAGTGATATTTGGTGAAGTTTGGGTGCATGGGTTCTCTTGTTGGCGTTGGGCTCATTTGTTGTTGCCGGGTTGCTATATCTTATGTTGTTCATGGGTTGTTGAACACTTCCATCTCCTGGTTGCATTGCATAGTTTGTTGTTTTGGTTGCCACCCATTATTTGCAGGATGTTTCACATTTGTGCTGGTGTTCCAATGTTAGCTTAGTTGAATGTCTTATATGTGTTATAGCTAGTTATACTTAGGATTAAGTTTATAATATCAATATATATATATATATATTCCTTGCTTGCATTGGCAGTGAGTTTACTTCAGTAACTTTACATCTTTTTAAGTTTAGTTATATATGATTTAGTTATAATTCTTTTTTGTTTTTATAAATATGTTTGTTGTTTATTGTATATTATGGTTGCTGCCATTTTCGTGGACTTTGTGTAGTTTGATTTGTTCATTTTGTTTATCTTGTTGTGAGAGTATACATATAAATGATAAAAGTTGTGGTTTTTATTTTAAAAAGATGGTTATTATTATTATTATTATTATTATTATTATTATTATTATTATTATTATTATTATTATTATTATTATTATTATTATTAATATTATTATTATTATAATTATTATTATTATTATTATTATTTTGAGAAGAATGTTATTTTGAATTGAAATTCTTGGGTTGCGATCCTAGATTTCTGCTGATTTGGTGTAAGGCCTTAAGGGCATCCGTGTAATTTGATGATTGAGTATTATTTTATTATTATCGTTTGAGAGCAAGATTATCCGGGAGGGACGTAATCCCGAGTGAAGAACATGCAAACCATAGGATGTAATCCTAGGTATACCTTGGTTTTGTTGTCGTCAGAGAGGTCGGTGGGGACGTAATCCTACACCGCATCGGGAGTATGGCCATTCTTAGACACAAGCAGTAGGGAACGTAACCCATAGGGTGTCTGGAGGTTGTCTCACATTACCATAGAAAGTGGGTTGTCCACTAGCGTTCAGCTCTCTCTCTCAAACTAATTATATTATTTTTATTACTTTAAACTTTGATGGTTTATGGTATTGATACTTGAGTTTATATATATAAGTTGTTTATCCGTTTTGTTTATTTTGTTATCTTTACTCAATTTTTATTTAAGCATGTTGTATTATCTTTGTTTAAGTGATTTATTTGATTATCTGAAGTTTACTATTGAGATATTTTTGTGTGACTTAATTATTAAGGCTTTTATAACTCTTATATGAATCCTAATTGGACTGGAAGAGCTGTTAGTTACTCCCCACTGATTGTGGATGTTTGTTGATATATTTTGCAGGTGATTATTTCGTGTTATGGGAAATTCGTTAAAGACTATTTAGGATTTTTGTTTGAGACGTTTTATTTTATTTATAGTTATTGCATTGGGTTTATGAGGTTGTTTTGCCTCCTTATGGATATTTTGGATTGTCTTAATTGGGTTTTACTTTTATTTAGTTTAATTTAACCTTTCTTAGAGTGACATTTCCGTCAGGCGATATTTCCGCTATCGCCATTTGTTTAATAAAATGTTCTATTTTGTTTATATTATGTTTATAAAAGGACGGGGTGTTACATTACCCACAAGAGAAAAATGAAATAGGTTGAGCATCACAAACTCTTGACTCACGTTGTTTTGCTTCACCGTGGCACATAGCTCCAGGAAGTTAGCCAAATGCTCAAGAGGGCACTCATGAGTCATACCCCCATATGGCTCTTGTTTGATCATGCGAATCAAATGCGGAGAAAATTCGAAGTTGGCGGTAGTAGTTGGGCGGCGAATACCACTTTTGAGTTCAAATGCCTCGGGATGCCCAAAATCCCGTAATGCTCTAGGAGCCTCATCCCCCATAGTGCTAGAAGTAGTGAAGATAGACGACTCTTGCTCAAAACCCGGTTGTTCAACACCCGGTTGTTCAACGATCGATGGTTGAGGTGTGGGTTCGCTAAAGATTCTCCTATGCCTCAATGTATTTTCAAGGTTATGATTGATGGGGATGGTTGGATCGCCCCTCAATCTTCGTAACATGCAACCAACAAAGCTAAGGAAAATATTCGTAAAAACAACCAAGAGGTAAACACACCAAAATAAAGAAAAAGACAATTTAGTCGCAAAATTAACCAATTAGCTAATGTTAACCGCTGCTTCCCCGGCAACGGCGCCAAAATTTGACGGGTCGTTGTAAACTCGTCAAATATAACCTAATTTACCCAATATAGGATAAGTATAGGGTCGAATCCACAAGAAAATAGGGTTAAATCAAGAGTTAATTAGCTAACTACAATGAGCTAAATCAATTTTGGGTTTTTTGAAAGTTAACAATGATTCTAAAATATAAATAAACTAGGAAATTTGCAAAGTAAATCAACAAGCAAGTAAAGGAGATAAAATAAGGGTAAAAGAACTAGGGGATTAGGGGATTCACCAACATTCAATCCAAGAATCCAACAATCAAAACCAAGGGAAAACAAATGGGGGTTCACAAGGGGAAAATCACGCACATAGGAACTCTAATTACTCTCTCGAGCTAATTAGAGGAGCTTGATTAGTCACTCATGACCTATTCTCATGGCATGAGCAACCAATCTAGCCAAATCAAGCACAACATGATTAATCAAGCTTCCCTAAACTAGAAAATGCCTATTTTCATGGAGATCCTAGTCTAGCAACCAAACTTATTTTATTCCTAGCTTCATCTCTCGATCCTTCAGTAGAAATTCCAAATATGCAAGTTAAGTGGTGATCAAGCACCCAACAAACCAAGTAAAACAAGTTTGATCAACAAGTTCAACCCCAAAAGTTAACCCCCTAGCTTAGATCTAGGATCCAAAGAGTAAATGAAGGTTACATCCCTTTCCCTAGTAAGAAACTACTCACACATTATGGAAATAAAACAAAACAAAGCTTGAAATAACTTCATCACCATAACCATGGAGGAAAAAGAGAAAAATACAAATAATCAACTAATAAAGCAAGACCTAAACAAACAAAGCATGAAATAAGCAAGAATAATGGAAGAAAAGAAGAAAATAAACAAAGATTACCAACTTTAAGCTTTCATAAATGAAGAATGGAGATCCAAAAGCTTCAAACTTCCACTTTTCTCTCTCCTAAGGTTCTGCTCTAAACTTGAATGCTAAAACAAGATCTAATTTCTCTTTAATCTCTAATTAATAATTGCCTAAGTTAAAAGGAGTCCCTCTTATATAGTCATAAGAAATAAAACAGAAAAATTACAAAACAGCCCCCAAATAAAAAGCACTAAAATCGTAAAACATTCCCGGGAAAAAATAACCCGACCCGGGCGGGTGAGATGACCCGAGCGCTCGGGTTGAGGTTGACCCGGGCGGGTCGGACCAACTGGATTGAAATGTGAGTTTTACGAGATTGACCAGGCGAGTCGGTTGACCCGAGCGCTCGGGTCGGTTTTCGATTTCGTCAGTTTATTTTCAAACGGACATATCTCACTCGTTTTTCATCGAATTGAGCTTGTGACCACTTGTTGGAAAGCTATTGAGCCAAAATTTCATCTATAGCTTGAATCGCTTAAAAATGTTTTGTGTGCTGAAAGTTATGGCCATTTGAAATTGACCCTTGTGCGCAAACCCTTCCAAAACTTCTTATATTTGCCCCCATAACTCGGTTATGCTTCCTTGATGCTTCCTTGACCTTCCTCTTCGATATTAATATTATGGGTTTGTGCAAGTGTCCTCCAAGCATGATCCTAAGTCCTGAAATGAAACAAATCGCCCAAAGAAAATGCATACAAGAAGGAAAATTGCACAAATTAAGGAAATAGCTAACAAACTAGCCTAAACTAATTCAAAAACAACTATAATACCAACTAAAAACTATCAAAAAGTAAAGCAATAAACAAAACATCAGGCCTCGCGCGCGCACGTATCAGCGCGTCAACTCATTTTTAAAGGGTTATATATCACTCGTTTCTCATCGAAATTGAGCTTCGACCGGGTGTTGGAAAGCTATCGTGTCAAAATTTATTTCCAACTTGAATATTCCCAAGATATTGAGTATGCTGTGAGATATGACTAGGGGTGTTAACGAGCCGAACCGAGACCGAACTTAACTAAGCTCGGCTCGGCTCGAAAACATTTTTAGTGGGGCTCGGCTCGAGCTCGAAGCTCGTCGAGCTTTAAATATTTGGCTCGGCTCGAGCTCGAGTCCCAAAATTACAGCTCGGCTCGAGCTCGTCAGGCTCGAAAAGATCGAAATTTACCTTCAACGAATAACAAGTCCAAGGATAGATAGAGGCCCAAACGTTTAAGAGTTGAAAGGCCCAAATATCCAAAACTTATTAATTTGCAAAGCCATGCAATAAGCAAGCCATTGTGGAGGTTCAAGATGTCAAAGATATCTTTTATAGAGTTTTTAACTCCCACCCTCAAGCTATTCCAGTGATGTGGGACTCCCAAGTTGTAAAACACTTCCACTTTGTTTCTTCCCCACCCTGCGCTCTCACAATCATTCATGCCTCTCGTTGCACTTTCTCTCTCCTCAGCTCGGTTGCTGCTGACGAGCTGCCACCCGAGATGACCACCTTCATCTTCGTCGACACCTTTGCCGCGCCGCCGATTGTTGAGATTTACCTTCCTGCCCGCCTGTAGCTCTACTCTTTGGTCAATGTTTCTTGAGTCAGTGGTACTATGCAGCTCTACTCTCATATGAGCTACACTTGTTTATTCAATAAATCATCAAGAATTACATTTCTTATAGAAGGGTCATGATCATGGTATTAAAATCAGATTATTGAAAATGAAGATTTAACAAAAAACGTTTTGAGTCAAGGGTACTATGTAGTTTGCTTTGTTCCTTTTTAAGACTTTTCTTAACAAGTGTGATTTGAAGATGAAGATTTAACAAAAAAAAAGTTTTGAAGTCAAGGGTACTATGTAGCGGAAGTTTCATGTGATTTAAAGCACTAAGATATGCACTCTACATGAATTTTGATTATGTTTTGTTAGTAACAACACTTATCTTTCAAATTTAAAACAACAACTCAATATTTGAAAATATTATGATTATTAACATGGTTGTTTTTAACCATAGTTATTAATTCATTTTTTCTTATATTAAATATTAATGAAATATTTTTAGTAATTAAAAAATTATCGAGCTTGTTTGTGAGCTTTCGAGCCGAACTTAAGGTAGCTCAAAGCGGCTCGTTAAGGTCTCGAGCCGATCTCGAACTCGAGTCGAGCCCGCTCGAGCCGAGCAACCGAGCCGAACTCGA